>GL376633.1:509917-706284 GCA_000143045.1 Globisporangium ultimum DAOM BR144 | reverse complement strand
ACCTGTGTGCCTCTCAAGTCGTCCAAGTTGCGCTCGCTCGAGGAGGTCGAGGACGTTACCGTCTAAACGTCAATAGGTATCGACTGAGACGAGTGAAGACGCTGGCAGCGAACTCGCGTCGTCAAATGGGTTGTAGTGTCGACTGTACGGATCGTGCTACTCCAACAAAAAGCATATATGCATATAGGCTGGCTGCGAAGCCAGGAGGGCGAAGTAGTGTAATTGTGCTAGTCCTGTTCCAAATTAATGTCGGGCGACTCCGTCTTGTGATGTACATACACAACGATAGTGCGTCTTTGCTGCTTCGACAAATGTTAAGTTTTGATAATGCCAAATGTGGTATTGACACGTTGCGGCAACGTCAAAAGATCTTATTAGTGCGCTCTTTTTTTCTATTGTCACTGACAATTTGTCAGCACTAATCTGAACAAGACTCGTAGGTCCATCACTGATGACCGAATCAGAGCCAAGAGATCTATGTGCCTCGAAAGTAGTCGGTATTTTGAGGACCTCAGGTTCTCGTCTTCGGTTGCCGACAAGGGAGTCAGTTGTCCGGTGACGCCAACAAGCAAGTTATTTCGAGAAGCTCACGTCCTCATCCTGTGTGACCGGCAATTGAGTTATTTCGAGGAGTTCATCTTGTCTTTGCCTCGTGAATGCTCTCCGCCCTCTCGTATGAAGCTCCGACGACCCCACTCGACAAGTTGCATCAAGGTGCTTGGGTCGCTCTGGCAAAGCGTCGTTGCACGGGAGCCTCATCATGCTCCATCACGCGGACACGCTCCCGGTCCCGGATCGTGCAAGTGATCCTAATCCGTCGGGGCGAGATGCAAGCGATTCGACCAGAGTCTTCGACTCCTCGATGTTCAAGCCTCAGGTCATATCTAAGCAAAAGACAGCGGTGTTGTACAGATCGCGCTATTCGGCGGTAAGGTCCCATGATTCTTGGGCGCGGTGTCAGATACGACTTATTGGCTGTAGATAACGTCCTCCTTCAACATATTATAGACGGCCTACGCAACTGATGGGTGGCTAGTGATAATCGTGTCCGCTTAGCATGTGCTCAAGCTCCAGACCTTGGCCCAGGTGCAGTACACGACAAAGTTGTCTCAACATTTATTTCTTTAGCATGGATTGGTAAAACACAATTTATCACCCTCTCAAAATGCATGCATTCCTGTGGATCTGTGCAACCGCCCACGCTACAGCCGTTTTAATAGGCTTAGAGTGTAAGCTCATCGATTTCCTCAAGCGAGCGCAGCTTGGACTTGGACGACTTCTTCTTCTTCGACGCGCTACTGCTGCTGCTGCCACTACCAGAGAGTGGGATGCAGTTCTCTGTTAGTCAAAACACCCGTTAGTGAATACGCGTTCCAAAGTGACCGTGGCAATCATAGGGAACACTTACTGTACGACTGCCAGCGCTTGCCACCATCTTGGAGACCGAGCCAGTAGAAACGGAGCATGCAGTTGCCCTTGCATGCCGAGAAATCGATCTTGAACGACGTGGCCGAGCCGAACGTCTTCTCACAGTCGTCGTTGTGGAACGCACGCGTGTTACCAAGCCAGATCTCGCAAGGGCCTGGGTGCTCCATCGAACTCGCGAACTTGAGCATGCCATCTTTTGGGATCGCCTTGGCCTTGGCGTTCGAGAGCGTATTACCGCACGTTGGACCCTTGCTGTCCAAGAACGACTTGAGGTCCTTGTAGCCCTTCTTTGGTGCCACGGCGGCGTACTGCGCACCGGTTCTGAAGGTTCCCGACCATGGAGGAGGGAACTCGGCGACCCAACTCGACTTGGACGCGCCCTTCTTGAACTCGGCCAGTGGCTGCGTGAGGTACGTGTGGCCCTCGACGTGGTTGATGCACGCGGCGCCGGCGAGCGCGAGGCTGGCGATCATTCCAGTGGAGACCATCTTGTTGGGAGTAGTGTGGAGTGGGAGGGGGTTGTGGATGCGCTGGGGCAGGCAAGTTGGAGAATGAGCTTCTGTTCGTGTTTGTTTTCGGTCCACTTGCGACGGCGTTCGTTGGATGTTTCATGGCATGTGTTCCCTTCATTCGGTGTTGTAGCCCATGCAGCAGTATCTAGTATACAGGAGCTATTTTGACTATTCAACGCAGGGACACTGAGGGTTACATTGCTTCTCGTCACATCAGCGAAAAGATGGGCAGGCAGCAGACTGCCGTCGGATCGCTAAAGGGTGCAAACCCTATCGTCTGAATCTCGCTGCTTGCGCTCAATTATGTTGTCGCTAATTATTATTTTTAGTCTAAGTTCCGACTATGATAAATTTATTAGTTTGACGACTATTCATTTAACCACTTTTGTTTATTGCATACAAAAAGCAACTTGCACAAATCCTGACAGCAATAACAGGAACTTACAATTACTGTATTAATAGTTGCCCAACCTGTCCTACCCGAAAGCATCCTTGATTACATTATAATCAAGGATGTTACAGAAACTTGCAGAAAAGCGCACACGCCATGTAATTTACAGTGCATAACGTGCGCGCTTTGTGCAATCAGCATTGCTTTAGCGTGTCCATTGGAGTATGTCGTTAAACGTACACTCCGAACTTGAAGCGTACACAGCAGTGATGCGATTGGTAAAATGTATACGGTGCATATATTTAATGGTTTGTACGTATAGCTGGCTCTTTTGTAGACTTGTGCGACGATATGCCGGGATTTCGAAATTAAACCTGAAAACAGCATCGAGATTTGTCCCTCAGCGCCGTTTTAACTCGATCTCTCGCACGATTACTGCTAATCCTTTCACAGTCGTGCGGCATCGCATCAAGATTTGCAGACGCCAAAAGATAAGAAACCGTGAAAAAGGCTGAGATTTAACTACTTGTTGGGGCTGTCTTTTTGATTTTATGTGGGTGGAAGTAATTGGGGTTTCCAACTTATCAGCAGCAGTTCCTATTTAAATTCATGATTACATTATTTTTTGACAAATTAGAGCACAGACGAATTGACCAAATCTGCAGCCATTTTTTCCCGCATATTTGATACTGTAAAAGCATTTTTGGGTCTGTGTTGCCATTTTTGTCTTGCCGCATGTAATAAACAAATGATTATTGGGGTTGACTTGATACTACTACTAATCACAATCAGACGATCTCAGGAGACGTTTGTGGATTTCCACAGCTCAGTGTGCATAGTAGATTTCGAGGCAGACGACAGAGCTTGATATCGTGATATTACCAAAAAAGCTGCAAGTACCCGCCAGACGCACACTACACAATATGAAACGTTTTCAAAGTAAAGTGCAAAAAAGAGGTTTATTAAAGAAACCTCAAAAATGCGGTTATGTTGCAAGAAAAGTGCATTTTCAAAACATGCGAGTTTTGCTCATCCTCTGTTCAGAGCAAGATCAAACCATCACTCTGACAGTGGCTAGTCGAGATATAAAAGCAAGCTGGGAACCATCTGGGTTTACGGAAAGGTAGCCACCTTTACATTGCTCTACAATTAAACACTACAACACCGAATGAAGGGAACACATGCCATGAAACATCCAACGAACGCCGTCGCAAGTGGACCGAAAACAAACACGAACAGAAGCTCATTCTCCAACTTGCCTGCCCCAGCGCATCCACAACCCCCTCCCACTCCACACTACTCCCAACAAGATGGTCTCCACTGGAATGATCGCCAGCCTCGCGCTCGCCGGCGCCGCGTGCATCAACCACGTCGAGGGCCACACGTACCTCACGCAGCCACTGGCCGAGTTCAAGAAGGGCGCGTCCAAGTCGAGTTGGGTCGCCGAGTTCCCTCCTCCATGGTCGGGAACCTTCAGAACCGGTGCGCAGTACGCCGCCGTGGCACCAAAGAAGGGCTACAAGGACCTCAAGTCGTTCTTGGACAGCAAGGGTCCAACGTGCGGTAATACGCTCTCGAACGCCAAGGCCAAGGCGATCCCAAAAGATGGCATGCTCAAGTTCGCGAGTTCGATGGAGCACCCAGGCCCTTGCGAGATCTGGCTTGGTAACACGCGTGCGTTCCACAACGACGACTGTGAGAAGACGTTCGGCTCGGCCACGTCGTTCAAGATCGATTTCTCGGCATGCAAGGGCAACTGCATGCTCCGTTTCTACTGGCTCGGTCTCCAAGATGGTGGCAAGCGCTGGCAGTCGTACAGTAAGTATTCTCTATGGCATTTTTGTTATTGCAACGACCTCGGTGTCTGTGCATACTCACTAACGATTTCATCTGACATGAACAGAGAACTGTGTGCCTCTCAAGTCGTCCAAGTTGCGCTCGCTCGAGGAGGTCGAGGACGTTACCGTCTAAACGTCAATAGGTATCGACTGAGACGAGTGAAGACGCTGGCAGCGAACTCGCGTCGTCAAATGGGTTGTAGTGTCGACTGTACGGATCGTGCTACTCCAACAAAAAGCATATATGCATATAGGCTGGCTGCGAAGCCAGGAGGGCGAAGTAGTGTAATTGTGCTAGTCCTGTTCCAAATTAATGTCGGGCGACTCCGTCTTGTGATGTACATACACAACGATAGTGCGTCTTTGCTGCTTCGACAAATGTTAAGTTTTGATAATGCCAAATGTGGTATTGACACGTTGCGGCAACGTCAAAAGATCTTATTAGTGCGCTCTTTTTTTCTATTGTCACTGACA
This sequence comes from Globisporangium ultimum DAOM BR144, assembly GCA_000143045.1. Lineage (NCBI taxonomy): Eukaryota > Oomycota > Peronosporomycetes > Pythiales > Pythiaceae > Globisporangium > Globisporangium ultimum. The sequence continues at coordinate 701,641 of GL376633.1, read as the reverse complement.
ATTTGTCAGCACTAATCTGAACAAGACTCGTAGGTCCATCACTGATGACCGAATCAGAGCCAAGAGATCTATGTGCCTCGAAAGTAGTCGGTATTTTGAGGACCTCAGGTTCTCGTCTTCGGTTGCCGACAAGGGAGTCAGTTGTCCGGTGACGCCAACAAGCAAGTTATTTCGAGAAGCTCACGTCCTCATCCTGTGTGACCGGCAATTGAGTTATTTCGAGGAGTTCATCTTGTCTTTGCCTCGTGAATGCTCTCCGCCCTCTCGTATGAAGCTCCGACGACCCCACTCGACAAGTTGCATCAAGGTGCTTGGGTCGCTCTGGCAAAGCGTCGTTGCACGGGAGCCTCATCATGCTCCATCACGCGGACACGCTCCCGGTCCCGGATCGTGCAAGTGATCCTAATCCGTCGGGGCGAGATGCAAGCGATTCGACCAGAGTCTTCGACTCCTCGATGTTCAAGCCTCAGGTCATATCTAAGCAAAAGACAGCGGTGTTCCACGTCTGCGGACGTTTGCGTCAGTTCGCACTGTTTGCGATCGGTGCCATGGGGCTCTGGCCGCTGCTACTACAGGTCATCATGGTGCCCGAGAGTGTCTTTGGCGATGGTCACGGCGATCGCTACGAGCAGGTTTCGTACTTCGCGTTTGAGAACGACCACTACCAGGTGCTCACTCCGCGCAAAGTCGATTGCGGCGACCTACAAACCGCGTTGTTCGGCGGTAAAGTCCCTGTCGCGACCCAAGATCTCCTGCGCGCGGTGTCAGATACGACTTTCAAGACGGCACGCACACTCGTGATCAACCAGACGACAGACTCCAACGCCACCACGTTGTCAGTCTCCACGGGAATTCTTGGGCTTGCGAAAGACAGGAGCGTTTGCTTCGGCGGCGTCGACGACGAAGGGTCCGTGCAGGTGGAAGCGTTGCTGAGTGCGCAGGAAGCGGCGGCGTTTGGGGTGGACTCGGCTTGCTTGCAAGGCAGCGCGACGCACATGCGTCTGCGTCTGCAGTCGAGCGAGTTCTTCAGTCCAGACACCATGGGCGAACTGAACCCAGCCCGTGTGCCCGGCGCGATGCTGATTGTCTCGCTCGTGGACGAGGAGCTCAGACCCGTGCTCAGTTCGTGCTACGGCGCTACCCGTGAGACGCGCTACAAGGCGACGCAGATCGAGTCCGAGTACCGCCGCCTCGTGTCGGTCTACTCGAAGCAGCTGCTAGTGTCCGAGACCTGCAACTCGTTCACACTGTTCGGTGGGTCGCGCGACGAGTTCGGATGTGCATTCTCGGCGCTTGGAGCGTCTGGTGCCGTCGCTGACCTGAACTCTGACGGCGCCCAACGCACATACTCGTTCACAGCCCCATGGCGCATGATTCAGTGCACGGTCGCGGGCGAGTGCAGCTCGTTGCTCTTCACGCAGATGTGGCTTTCAGAGTGGACGGTGCAAGACACGACGTCTGGTGAGGTGCTACGCCACAACTTCGTCAACCACAAAGTCAACGAAGTGACTGTCGACAACACGTTTAGTTTGCGTCTCCTCATCAGTCTGCAGATCCTGGCACTCGTTGTGACGGCGTACCTCACCAGCGTGCGCGGCTGGTACACGATCCAGTGCGCGATCGTGTCGCCGTGGGCAAAAGTCGCAAACGCCACCACGTCGTGCACCATTGCGAAGGTCGTACGCAGCAGTTACAACTTCATCTTGGTGGCGCAGATGGTGCTGGGCATTATCCAGTGGCGCAAGCAGCTCACGGTGGACATGCTGGTGGGTGCGGACACCAACCAAGCCGTGCTTCGTGCGACTGGGTGTGGCACGCTGGTGGTGGTGCTGGCGATCAACATTGTGTTCGCGCGGGCAGGTGATCTGAAGATGCAAGAAATGGAACCCAGCTTTGCGCATGTTGTTGGGTTCGTGGCGGCAATCATCTTGTACTTGGTGACGAGATCGAGCTCGATTGGAGCGTCGGCAAGGTCGTTGCTCGTGAATGGTATGCACACAGTTGCGGCCGCTGAAGTCACGCAGTACTCGGGATGCCGCGGTTCCTCTGTGTGTGCGGCTCAGGCGTCGCTGCAAAAATATATTGTAGTGCTCGTGTTGGTCATCACGATTGCGTGTGCGACAGGGTCCTTCATACAAGCAGCTCTGCAGGCGAGTGCGCGCGTCAGTACCAGCCGCCGCATCTCGAATAAAACAAGATCAAAGAACGCGCTGTTGCGGAAGGAATCGCTCAACTCGTTCACGCGCTTTCTCGACGATCGCTCGCAGAAGACCGACATGTACGACAGCAGTACCGAGATTTACGTCCGAATGCCTGGGGGCACCGTCCTCTCCACGCGCGGGCAGCTCGAGGCGTGCGGCTTTGTTCCCGCGGCGAGCATGCTCTTCCGATACCGCGACTTGCCGCAGTTTCTCGGTGCTCGCGCGCTCCCCATGCAAGTGCTCAACTTGTTCAACCTCACGGTCACTATTTACGAGCTCATGGAGACGGGCGAAGTGGTGAACGGCCATCCGGTCATGTACGTCGCGGACCAGGTCATCCACGCGCACTGGAGCAAGCTCAAGGGCGCGACCCTGAGCTGGTCGCTCGCGTATTACGGCGGCGACGACCGGGAGCACCGCTTCTCGACAGGGCTGGCGAAGCTCTTTCGGCCGAGCTCGCCCAGGTACGTGGTTGCGGCCGAGACGTAGAGATCGGCAAGACGCGCTCTCCTGGGCTACTTACTGCAGATTGGATATACATAATATAAGTGCATAGTACTATTTGACCATTTGGCTCGAATTGGCACCGAAATCCCGTAATAGCATTACTTGCAGATAATTGAACTATTAAGATCTCAAGTTCATGGGTCGACCTGTTTTTGCTAAAGTTCAACTTCCAAAATCCGGTTTTCTGGTGTAGAATCTGAGTTCGGCGTGATTTCAAAATCACATGTTTGCTCCTAAAGAGACCCTGTCAGCCACCAACCTGTCTTTTAGTTTTGGTTTTGGTGCTTCCTCTCGATGATGTGGAGGGTTTTTTTAGGGTTTCACGCTAACTCGAATATTGCTGGTGCTGGTGAATATCTGCTCCTCAAAAAAATTGAAGCGTACCCACCAGACACGGTTACGATTGGACGTCTCCTGATGGCACACGCATGTGTAGCTGGCTCTTCGTCATCGGTACGCGGTCAGGCTTTCAAATTGGGCCTTGACGATGATGATGATGACAATTGCTCAATCCCGGCAGTAAGCCTGCTAAGTATTATTTTAATAATAGTGAGTGAGGACTCTCGATTGCACAGCTCATAGCCGACTCTTAACACTGTAGTTCGCTGTCGTGTTGCATCGCATCACGATTTGTGGATGCCGAAACAAGGAGCTCTGAAATGTGATCAATCATGGGGTGTACAAACTCCTCTCGTCGCATCGAGAGGTCCGTTTAGTTGTAAGGGAAGCACGGATTGCAGAGAGTGCAGGTAAATTGGTCGTGAGCAGGTACATGGCTTTGTTTGAAACATGCTGGATGCTTTCCGCTACAGAAAGTGCACGCGAACGTACCAAGAACAAACTTGATCCCTTGCCAAAGGAAGGGACCCGCGGTGAAAACAAACGCCTCCTTTCAACGCCTCTTGAGGTGGTACATCTTGCAAAATGTATACACTGTGTTGTGTTATACATACTGTACACTCTCAACTTTCGGTGGCGCCAGCTGTCGGGTGCAATCAATCACACACTCGACTTTCCCAAAAAAGGGGCAAATCGAGATTTCGGTGCTGACTCGACGCAAGTTAATAATCTGGGTATAGGCTCCCCATCTGGTGACAAGCGCATCTTCGCTGCGTGAACCACCTTTACGTCGGTTGAACAGTACAAATAATTGAGCATCATTTTTTTAATATGGGGGCACGCGAAATGATGCCTTGCTGCGCCGTCATCAACTGGCGCAGGACCCTCCGCGAGCGTGAACAGAAGCTCATTCTCCAACTTGCCTGCCCCAGCGCATCCACAACCCCCTCCCACTCCACACTACTCCCAACAAGATGGTCTCCACTGGAATGATCGCCAGCCTCGCGCTCGCCGGCGCCGCGTGCATCAACCACGTCGAGGGCCACACGTACCTCACGCAGCCACTGGCCGAGTTCAAGAAGGGCGCGTCCAAGTCGAGTTGGGTCGCCGAGTTCCCTCCTCCATGGTCGGGAACCTTCAGAACCGGTGCGCAGTACGCCGCCGTGGCACCAAAGAAGGGCTACAAGGACCTCAAGTCGTTCTTGGACAGCAAGGGTCCAACGTGCGGTAATACGCTCTCGAACGCCAAGGCCAAGGCGATCCCAAAAGATGGCATGCTCAAGTTCGCGAGTTCGATGGAGCACCCAGGCCCTTGCGAGATCTGGCTTGGTAACACGCGTGCGTTCCACAACGACGACTGTGAGAAGACGTTCGGCTCGGCCACGTCGTTCAAGATCGATTTCTCGGCATGCAAGGGCAACTGCATGCTCCGTTTCTACTGGCTCGGTCTCCAAGATGGTGGCAAGCGCTGGCAGTCGTACAGTAAGTATTCTCTATGGCATTTTTGTTATTGCAACGACCTCGGTGTCTGTGCATACTCACTAACGATTTCATCTGACATGAACAGAGAACTGTGTGCCTCTCAAGTCGTCCAAGTTGCGCTCGCTCGAGGAGGTCGAGGACGTTACCGTCTAAGCTCTGAGCCGACTACCAAAGGGGGAAGATTTGTATTCTACGAGCCCTGCAATAATGTAATAAACGTCGGACAGCTCTGTCTTGTGATGCACACAACGCATAGTCTTCAGCCCAAGTACATGCTCATCGGATATGGCATCTAGAGCTTCTTAGATTACCTGTTCCGTCTTTGGTACAGACTCAATCGTGCTGCTTTATATGGAAAGCATTTCAGCAGCCACTAGGCCTCTAATAGATGTACTCGTAGGGCGTCGTCGTGCCCTGGCGCATCTTGAACTCACCAAAGAGATCCGTGTCCAGCGCTTCCTCCGTTCGAGACACGATCGCGCCCGAGAAGCCCGCGAGCTCGTCGTCGAGCAGCGCGAGGTCGAGCACTTGCACTTCGTCAAACTTCTCGAGATTGATGCGGCATACTTTGCCGGAAAACGTCGCGCCGTCGAAAAATGGCACGAAGAAGCCGTACTTGCCCGAGACGAAGCCGCCGCTAAACCCGCGGAGCGAGTCGTCGGGTAGATTCGGCACTTGGCTGCGAAACGCGGTCGCCAGATCGAGAACCGACACGCCACGCGTCGAGAACTGCTCAGTGTCCAAGCGCACGACTTTCCCCGACTGCGCCTTCGTGCCCGGCGAGTAGAACCGCGAGCGGCTCGGACTCAAGATGACGTACTGTTTGTATGCGAACCCGCGAATGAAGCCGCGCAAGTCGTCGTCGACCTCTGCGAGGTTCAAGTACGCCACGGACGAAAAGTCCCGCAGGTCCACGCGTGCCACGAAGCTCGCATACGGGTTCAGTTCCTGCGGTGATGGCACCTTTCGGCGCATGTATGGGACCAGGTAGGCGAAATTGGTCACTACCAAGTCCACAAACTCAAAGTCAGCGTAACTTTCATTCTAAGTGAATACGTCTCGATGCTTATCGTACCTTGTACGCCTCCACTGAAGCCGACGAGTTCAGGGTGCGTGGCCGTGAGATTGAGCGCGTCAGCGGTCGCGAACGTCTCGAGATTCACGCGCACGAGGAGACCCGAGTTGCTCACGGGAAACTCGCGCAAGTTGGTAGTTTTCTCATCCGGCGCAAGCGGTCGGAGGAACGGCACCAAGTACACGTTCTTTTTGTCTACGCAACAGTGAAATCAGGCTGAAATATCACGAAATGCAGCAAGAAGAAAAATGCGTTGGTTCGTACATCTGAAGGCGCTGCCGAAGCCGACAAAATGCGGGTCGATCGCTGCGAGATCCAGGACCGTGACGCCCGTGGGCGAGAAATCGTTGACTGCGATGCGCACCATTTTCCCAAAGAGCCCATGCTCGTTCTCGCGCGGCACAAAGTATGCGTACGAATAATCGGTGAACGACGACCCGAATCCCTTGAGTCCCGGGTTGATGGCTGTCAAATTGAGCTGCTCGATAAACGGTGTGTCGGAGAATGTTGACATGAGGATGCGAATCACCATCCCCGAGTAACTCGCGCCGTTGTAGAATGGCGCAAGGTACAAGTATTCGGTGTCCTGCAGCACACGTGCTGGAGTCCCAAGGCCAAGGTGCGTCGCGTGGGGCGTGTACTGGTTCTCAAGCACAAGCCGCCATTTCGTGACCAGGTAATTCGCGTCGTCCGTCGCGGGTACTCGGTAGGTCTCATTCACAAACGCGGTCTCCGCAAACGCCGTGAGGCCGCCGTAGAACCCTTTAAAGTTGGCGTTGAGTGCCGTCAAATCCACGACGCTCGCCTGGTTGCTGTATGGTCCGATTCCCATGGGCGATTCGTAATCGCTAAACTCGAGAAACCGTGCGGGTCGAGGTCGCTTCTTACCCTTCACATCGAGTTTCAAGCGAACGACTTTGCCGTGGAACGCGCCGTTAAAGTATGGCACAAGGAACGCGTACTTGGAGGCTATCAGACGGTAATGCAAGAGTTAGTTGCAGATTTGCAAGGGTGCGCGTTCTTGAGCCTCTTACCGTAGATCGTATATTCACTGGAGACCAGTAATGGACTGGTTGCCATGCCGTCCTTCACAGCGACCGCAAAGATCTTGCACGAATACGCTGGCAGGATGATCAGGGCACCGCTTTGCAGGACTCCAAACGTTTGGCCATCCGCAAACAAGCTTGAGGCCGTGGTCAAGGACGAGAGCAACGTCGCTGCGACTTGTGTGGACTCGACCCGATAGTAAATGACTGCGTCGAGTTGCTGCGTGATGAGTCTAACACCGATTTGCGTCGAAAAGCGGCCGCCATTGGGCTCCAACTCGGGCGTCGCGACGATCCCCTGCCATTCGTAGTACACACCCGTGGGGAAATCCAGAAATGCCTCGGGGTACGCGTACCGATCGCTGTGCGAGATGTAGCACGTCTGTGTCAAGGTTTCTATGTCGAATGAGAGGCACAACGCATCCGCAGTGCACAAACTAGCGCAGGCTTCAGGACTTGTACTCACAAATGTGCCGCCTTCGAGAAACCCGCGCAGGCCTTTCTTGTCGACGGCGCGGAATTTGCTGAGTGCCGAACTCGTCAGCAGTCTTCTGTGATGCAGTTCTGCTGGTGGCTGGAGTAATACGTCATCATGAAAGGCGAGTGGATGTGTCGGGTGAAGACTGGAGAAGCTACATCAGCCGTGCGTGAGAGAAGTCACAAGTCAACAATGGTAATGAGAAAAAGCACTCTTACCCGTCTGTAGTGATTGCGACGGTCGAGCAGTTCGCTGTACTCGACGCTGCCAGATCCGTTGCTTGAAACATCATCCAGAACAGCACGCACCATGCTATTCGGCTGCTTTGCTCTCCGTGCCACCTCTGAGTTGTCGGTGCATACAGCGACCGAGCACCCATGCCACTACTCCCAAAGAAGCGCGAATTTGCTCTCTCTCTATCACTCTGTCCAAATATCTAATTATATGGAAACGGTTGTGACGCGGCCGAGCTACCAAAAATGTCGTTTCTTTTATTACAAAACTGCTTCCACGAGAGAGATCGACGACGTCTCTGCGTCGGACAACTCTTTTTCCGGCGACGGTGGCGTGCTGTTGTTGCCGTGTTCAAAGTCGTTGTCTCTCGCTCCGGACTTCCCGTTGCTTCTTGAAGTTGATGACGATGATGAAGACGAAGAGGAACTGCTCTGCTTCTTCAGCAGCGGCGTGCGCGAATTCTCATTGAACGGCACAATGCGGTCCCCAGAGGATGCGCGGCGCTTGCCTTTCTCGATAGATGAGTTGGCCATCTTCTTGAGCGACGACAAGAACATGTTGTCTTCACTGGAACCGCCCGTACTGCCACTGCTTGTCGATGGCGCGACCTTTAGCGGTGAAAGTGTTGCTGCTTGCTTGGTCGCCTTGATGATCTTCCCAGGCACAGCCATCATGGTCTTCGACTTGAATTTAGACTTCTCTTTCATTGTTGTCGGCTTTTCTTTCACCTTGCTGTCCTTTTGTGCTTTGGCCTTCAGTGGCTGCGACACCTGGCCTTCCTTCTTGCTCTGCGTTGCTGAGATAGAAATCTGTGAAGGGCGAGGCGGTGGCTTTGTAGCTGCAGACTCGCTGGGCACTTGCCTCGTGATTGACTTCGGGTTCTCGGCATTCTCTATGGCAGCTCGCTCTGGACTCTTGACCTTGTCTTTGGTCGCAGCAGAGTTGACACTTGGACCTGGTGAGCCAGGTTCCGTGGACTTAAACTCTAGAATCGAACTCATACTCGCCGAACGCGTCACAGGAGACATGCCTGCCGCTCGACCGCCAGGGATTCTCGAACCATGATGTTTGGCCCCTAAGGTTTCCGGTGTCTCGGGACCCGCAGCTTTCTCGTCAACTTTTTTGATCTCGCTCCGCATGCTCTTGCTCCGACTAGACAGTCCACTGAGCAAGTCAATGGACGACTGACTGCGTGCCGGCAATTGGCTCTTTTGCTGCTGCAATTTTTGTTGGCGCTCTTCCTTGAGTCGCTTCAGTTCGTTTTCTCGATCAGCCTTCATGAGCGCGACGCTAAAATCGTACACGGTGCTGAAAAACTCACATGCGCCAGCCATGGATGCAGCACTTGGTGGCCCTTTACTCTCTGGAGTACAGCTATTATCATCATCAGTGTCCTTGTCAAAACGCGTCATCGTGTCATTAAGCAACTGCATCGTGGCGTCAAGCTCGGCTTTTAGTGCTGCCGTCGTCGAGCTTGCGCACTCCATGAACTCGTTCATCACGTTTACGAACCAGTCGCAATTTTCTTTTTCTTCGATCGTGTTTTTCAGCTTTTGTGCAGCGAGCTCGTTGCCAATGTAATCGGTCACTTCGGTGATCTTAGCCATATCGCCGTGGAGTTCCGGGATGAGGATGTTTTGCACATCATATAGCGATGTGAGTGCGTCACCCAGGCGCACCAGGTTACCCTTCTTCAAACGAATCATTCGCGCCACAAAGTGGAGCAGCGTGACCGATTTGTCGACTGATTTCAGCTGTACAAGCTTCGTGAGATCGTTTAGGCGGAATCCCTTGGCATCCCCACGATTCGTGCCTTGATTCATCTTATTTCCGACCTGCAAGACCACGAGTAAGATCGTCTTAAGCTCGGAACTCTGCGCGATCTCCGTACTCGCACTGCGAAGTTTGGCGACTTTGGTCTGCAAGTCACGCACCAAATTCGGGAACTGCAGCTTGGCTTGCAATGCATCGAGTCGCTGCTTGAGGCGAGGCACCGATATCAACTCTTTTAGAATCCGTTCGGCTTCATTGAGCGTGAGTGGATCCCCTTGGAAGCTCGTCACTGCCGTGATCTCTTCCTCCGTCGGCATGATCTTGATTAGACCCTGCACGCGCTCCAGAGTCAACACATTCGGATCAAGTTTCATGATTGCTTCGCGCAACGCAGCATGGCTCATGCGGAATTGCTTGATGATGATCGAGATGTTATTGGCACGACCGCGATCAATGAGGAACACGACACGAGGCGAAGCAAGAGGTGATCCCATTGCAGTGTGATCGACGGAGTTCGTGCGCTGACGTGAGCCGGTTGCTGGACCATTCGCGGCTTGAGGCGGCGGAAACTCGGACTCCAATACCGAAAGCTCACTGTCACTGAGAACCAGTGGTGTTTCATTGTTCTGCCCACTGCTTTCCTTTTCGATTTCCTCCCAGATTGTGCCTCTAATTGCGTCACCACGGATATGTTGCCAATAGAACGATCGCGTCGTTTGCTTCACAACAGGTTTAATCGAAATCGCCAAGTGCGCTCGGCGAGCTGCGTTGGGCTTGGCAGCGTTTGCATTGTTAGCACCTGGTTGGTTCTCTCCACCACTCGCCGGCGTCAGTTGTGCGTCTGGAGTGTCGAGCAGCTCCGGTTTAAGACCAGCCATTTGCATCTTCATCTTGACAGTGTCTGGTGGTGCCCCCATGGTGAGAAGCTTAAAGAATTTGGCGTACTCAGGGTCATCCTTAACGAGTACTATCGGTACTTGCGCACTTGCTGGTGGATTCAAAGGAGCGTCGGGTGTGTCGAGGAGCTCTGGTTTGAGCCCAGCCATCTGCATCTTCATTTTCACCGTTTCTACTGGAGCTCCCATAGTGAGCAACTTGAAAAACTTGGCATAGACTGGATCATCCTTTATGAGAACTAGTGGCGCGTGCGCACTTCCTGGTGGGTTTAATGGTGCATCTGGCGTATCCAGCAGCTCCGGTTTGAGACCAGCCATCTGCATTTTCATCTTGACTGTCTCTGCTGGAGCTCCCATAGCAAGTAGTTTGAAAAACTTGGCATAGTCTGGGTCATCCTTGACCAGCACTTGGGGTGTCAACGGTAGTGCAGCATCGTCCGTGCTGGTTAATATAGCGTCGGGGGTATCCAACAGTTCGGGTTTCAGCCCCGCCATTTGCATCTTTGCCTTCACCGTCGGTGCAGGGGCTCCCATGGACAACAGCTTGAAAAACTTGGCGTAATTGGGATCATCTTTGACCAGAACCTGTGGTTTCTGTGAGGTAGGAGGGGGTGGCATCTCTCCTCTTGGGACAGGCATTGTGGCGTCTGGCGTATCAAGAAGATCGGGGTTTAACCCAGCTTGCCGCATTTTTGCCTTTACTGCAGCTACTGGTGCGCCCATGGACTGGAGCTTGAAGAATTTCGCATACTCTGGATCATCTTTCACGAATACTTTTGTATGAGTTGCCGCTGGTTGTGAAGGAGCAGCCGAAGCAGAAACGGCTCCATCAAGTAATGCTGGATCCAGACCAGCTTGTACCATTTTCGTCTTCACAGCTGCAAGTGGTGCACCCATGGACAGGAGTTTCTTGAATTTGACGATATCTGGCACATGTGTGGCCACAGCATCCTCGGCGTTCGAACTAGCTTCTGTCGCGGGTGATGCTGCTGCAGAGGTCACGGCTACGACAAGAGCTGATGGCAGAGCCGCTGGCTGCTCAGCAAAGCCGGTTTTCTGGTCAAGCAAGGCAGGATCGAGCCCTGCTTGTATCATCTTCGCTTTGACAGCAGGGAGAGGGGCACCCATGGACAGCAGCTTGCGAAATTTCGAGATATCTGGTCCTGCTGTCGCTTCCTTCACCGAACCAGCGGCGGGTTCAATTACCGGTTCGACTGCAAGCTGCGGCGTCTGAGCCACTGGTGGAATGCTTGATGGCGGGGCGTCAAAGCCGAGCTTCTCGTCCAGAAGGTCAGGATCGAGACCAGCTTGACGCATTTTCGCCCTCACAGCTTCCTTGGGTGCTCCCATGGACAAGAGTTTCCGGAACTTCGAGACGTCCGTGTCTGTAGCCGGCGCAACATTCGACGGCTCATCACACAATGCACGTTGTGCTGCTTCCTCAAGTCTGCTTGGGATGGTGACAGTCAACGAAGGAGTCGTAGAAGACACAACTGCAACTGGCACCAAAGGCGTCAGCGAAAGGGAAGGAAGTGTGGGCTTAGCAGGAGTCATCGCTGCTGCTTCGTCGGATAGCATGGACTGAACTGGCAGCGAGGAAGGAACAAATGAAGAGAAGTTGTGACGCTTTGCATCCTTTCGCACACTCGCTGTTGCTACGGGGGTGCACGCTGGCGTAGCACCCAAGCCCGGGCCTCTTCGGAAGCTTTGAAAGAAAGGCAGGGTGAGTTTTGGCGCTGCGAGTGTTCCAGCTTCCGAGTGGTTTTCGCGGGCTGGCGATTCAATAGCACCACTCATGTCACTCGCAGTTGAATTCGTGAACTCTTCATGATGTACCGCAGGTTTAGCTGGTGTCAGTGCTGCAGATCCGCTGAAGAAATTTTCGAAGCTCTGCAAGAACCTTGGTTGAGGAGACGATGGTTTGGTTACGGAGGCCTTGCCAGGAGATGAGATAGAGCTCCCAATGGCATCGCTAAACCCAGACAGCAAGCGAGACCGCACTCGCTTCAACGCATCCATGGGCTCCGAGTCGTCTAAAGTTGATCCCACTGTTGAGGCAGAAGAAGCATGCGTTTTCTCCTTTTGTTGGTCCATATTGGACACAATTGAAAGTGATTTCTCGAGCCGATTCACGAATTCGAGTTGTCTGGTCTTTTCAGTCGACAACGATAGCACCAGTGTCTGCAACACGCGAGCGATCTTTTCGTTCGTACTCGCGTCCAACTGCTGCGACTCGAGCTGGTTGACTAGACTCTGTAACAATGTGCTCTCTTGAGGTTGGTCGCTCAGTTTCTTCCGCGATGCATCTTCACCCATCGATTCTGTCGTCACAGTGATAGAACTCGGTTCGCACTTCTTGTCCGTTGTCAACACTTCACAGCATGGTGCTTCTTCCAGTTGATTACTGGAACTCTCGTTTGGGCATTCGACTACCGTTGCTTTCGTTGCATCTTGAATTTCAGGACTCGCAGAACCTGCGAGATGCACACTATTCTGGCAGCTACTGGATGCATCTTCTTGCTGACCACTGATTCCGCTAGTACTCGTATCGGTGGAGGATGCATCGGTGATGCTGACATTCCACGTGGTTTTATCAGCGTCGCCAGGAGCTTCGGGCGTGGTAATCACCGCACTTTCCTCGTCTTTTGCGCGCTGATCACTCTCACGACTCGTCAGAAACGTGTGGATTTGAACTTGAAGCGCGTTTGTAAGGGATATACTTTGGTCTTCTGGTTCGCTCTCTTGAGTCCTGCTGATGCTTTCCAACATGGCAATTAAACCATGGTGCGCCAGATCTTCGTGAATTGCATTGCGATGCGCTACATTCAAGGTTGACGCGATCAACGAGTTCAAGAACTTCATCACAGACATTTGTAGCTCTGGGTTGCTGGGATTGTCGATAAACAAATGGGAAACCGAACGAAATGCATGCTTGGCTCCAGCTGTTGATGGTGACGATGAACAGCCACGAACGGCTTGCAGCACACTTTCGTAATATAGTACGGATGTACTGCCTTCTAGTTGTTCGCATAAGAGGAGATTGAGCAAATTGAGAATCCGACGCTGAACTGCTTGCGATGAAGACTGCTGGTCGCCCACCCAAAGCAACTGAGAGCAGCAATTGTTTCGTTGCGCAACCATCGCACGTAATCCGTCCGGGAAACTGGCCAACGTGAAGAACACAGTGAGTACTTCGTCGTAGACAACTGGGTACGCCGGCTTCGTATTGCTTAGTAGAGCTACCAGCGCTCCAACGCCGTTCGCTGCGATGAATTTTCCGACCCACTCGCTATTTCACAAGTACAAAGACGTAATCTCGCAATTATCAGTATTTTGCCGGTGCAACGCTGGGGAGTGCATTGGTTGCTTGCACGTACCTTGGGCGGAGAATCATGTTGATTCGGATCGCACGGAAAAGCTCCTGGACGCACTCATTGTGCTCTTGTACATTCACGACTTGTTGCACGCACTCACTCGGGTCCATCCAGTCTTTATCCACACTTTGCGCGCCAAGCTTGCTTCTGTTTGCACCCAATAAGTGTAAAGTTTGTTAGTTGTTATATAGGTGGCAATAGCGTCAGGGGCAGGGGACTTCGTGTATGTTTACTTACAAGACGACATACATCCACTTGGTATCGAGTGGTTCCATCAAACGGAGCTCTTCGGCCGCGAACGAAGCGACCTCCTTCGTGCGCAGCAGCTCGTTAAACTGGACGAGGACATCTTGCTCTGCTGGTGTAGGAGGAATCTGGGGGAAAAGGTATCGACAAACGATTAATATTCGGGCCAATGCTTAGTAGCGTGGCTTCACTCATTTCGTACCTCGGGGCATCCAGCCAGAAAGCGAGCAGTGTGGGCATTGCCATTCGACGGCGCATTCCCCATGGCGTGGTGCACTCGAGACTATACGATCTTGATAAAGGATGGCAGCCGGTTGATGATGTACGAAATGAGAGACGAGATTGAAAATGAGTCCAGAAACCTGTGGGATAGTGAAGATCTGGCGAGCTCATCACATTCTTTTTTCTCCGTCCGAGGTTCCATTTCGGGTACAACGGTGCAGGCGAAGATGGTTGTGTGACAGCCATTCTACGCTTGCCAGCTCGACTTGATCGTCTATAAACGGGGGCGAAACGAGTTCCCCAGCTCGATAACGATGCGCGTGTGTAAAAATACGCTGGGAGGAGACTGACTTGAGCTTGTCGCCTTCATCGGCCTGTCGCTCTTTCGATCTCAAAGCTATGCATGTGGGCAGCTTCGCATTCTCACGTTGAAAAGCGCAAGTACAAACTGCTCTGCTCTGCCCAAATTTTCTCACGCCACCCAAGTTGAGTATTTTAAGCATGCGACCCCACAACTTCGACGTCTTCTCCTCCAAAAATATCAGCGCGAAGTAGAAGCCCAGCTCTGTGACGTGGTACATCGTCAACGTCAAAGTTGAAATCTCTGGGCTCCAAACTCGCGCAAAGAAGCGAAAGAACGCCCACGAACCCGTCGCGCAAAATGCGTCTCAATCATGCGATAATGCCACTACGTTTGCACCACGAACACACGACGTGGGCAAAATGCGCTCAAAAGTCTCATCTTTCGCATTCGTAGCATCATTGATCCTCAAATGGTCAACTGGTCAGTCGCAGGGAAACGAACACTTTGTTTCTTCGGTTTCATCTTCATTCGCTTGGTCCTTTTTCCGTGTTTTCAAATACTCGCCGCTTGGTCAAAAAGTGACGTTGTATCGCATCCATGCGCCAAAGGCTCGGATACATCGCGGTTCTCTTCCTGTGGTGCCTGTGGCTCCCATTCTCATCGCACGCGTCATTGCTATTCCCAACCTCGTCTGATGTATGTGCAACGGGTACCGAGTACTACGATGAGACCGTTCTCGGATGCGCGCGGTGCTCGAGCGGATCGGATCGCCTCGCGTCGTCAGCTCTGGTGCGTTGTTGTCGCGTACACTCGGCTTTGTTTCGATAACGGCAACGACTTGGGCGGACTTGATGAATTATCTGCGGCTGTCGTTTTCACGTTGTTGTAGATCCCTGACGTCTTGAACCGCAATAACTTTGGTATCCCGGCCACTTGCACGTGTCCGTACGTTATTGTGTAGATCTCATGCCCTTGTCATTTTTGGCAAAAGTAACGTGATGGTTGTTTACTTTCTGGTAGCGCAAATGCAATCATCGTCACCTACGACGATGCATCCTGTGCATCCACGTGGCCCGCACCGTGCAACTTTTATGGCTGCTTGACGTGCTCGCAAGGCCAAGTCCCTTCCAAAGACGCCTCCCGGTGCATGGCATGCGGAAACTCGACGCTGGGAGTCAGCAAAGACGCGAGCGAGTGCCAATGCGGCGCGAACGCCATCCTTCGCGAGAAATCTGAGGTACGCCTCTGTCGAAGCCAGACTGGATCATTATGACAGCATGAAAGTGGAACCTTATCGACTGGTTCTTTCTTCTTCATGCGTATTTGACTTTGATGACAGTCAGGTGCGTATTTTAGTGCTAAGGAGTGTGTCATGTGCACGAATGGCACAAAGGTCAGTGATGACAAGGCCTCGTGTGTCGCGTGCCCGGATCCAGCGATGACACTTGCGGTTGCAGGCGGAACTGCAACTTGCGAGTGCGCGAACGGGTATCAACAGATCACGTCAACGCGATTGAACCAGACGAAGTGTTTCAAGCAGAGCCATGCGAACGTGCTCAATGCCAAAGTAAGCCTCTCACTCGCAAGCGTCCTCACATATACGGTGCCGGATACCGAGCTCTCAGTCACGAGCGCGCTTGTGCACGATGTGTTTACATTTGCTGCGAGTGAATGCTACTTCTACCGCACTGAGCGACAGAATCCGTACTGTCAGCTGCTAGGCAATCTCTGTGTTTTGCAGCACCTCCGACCACAGTTCCCGGCGTGTGCGCTACTGGAGCTCATTCAGCGCAGTGGTCGTACAACGATCGCAAATCAAATCAATGGATGGTATTCCACGCTGCCGTTCCTGAGCTATGGCGCGAGCGCAGAGAGCGTCCTCGATAGCACGGCAATTGGCATGAAGATGTCATTCGATGAAGCCGCCAAGTCGGATACTCACGATCATTTGACGCTTGTTCTCGCAACGTACGACTATCGCGGCAACCTCCATGGTTTCCAGCGACTCACGACCCAGTTACTGTATTGTGCGCCACCAGCACAAGTCGGTGGCACTCCGTCATGGCTTCGATTCGGAGTCAGCACGAGCATGCGGTATACCTGCGACCTCAGCGCTCTGGATGCGACGTCGCTGCTCTTGTTCGAGCTTTATCTCATCGACTACTCGAAGGCCGAGGGTGATGACGGCCGATACGTGCCGGTGCCCGTCCAAAATCGCAACTACGAAGACGCCAAAGGGTTCACGATCAATGTGAATACGAGGTCCGAAGATGTCGCTGATGATGTGCTCACGCACCGATTCTTCTTGTACGATTTCTTGTCGGGTACCGCTGTTGGCGAAACGCAACCAAAGGTGTTTCGGTACGCGGACTCGATGACCCTCACGATTCGCGCGCAGACCAAGTCTGTCGACGCAATTTACCCGCCGCTGCTCTCAATCTCGTACGTCGACACGCAGTCGTTGCGCAATACATCCATGCGATTCCACGTGACATACGCGTCCGACACAGCCAAGTTCTGGACGACGGCGATGTCGCTGTTCATTGTCGCTCTTGGCTTTGCGGCATGTCGAGTTGTGCTTCACACTTACACGTGGCAGCGGCGCAGTACGCGGAACGAGGAACTGGGCGCTGCGATGTGGCACTCGATCGCGCATGTCTTGATGTGTAGCGCGTCCAACTTCGCATTCGCAAGCTTTGGGATCTTGTTTGTGATGACCAATTACTTCTTCGTGTTTTTCAAGTGGCAAGCGAGAGTGTACGTGCTGCTTCCCGAAGTCAACTACGACGACGTAACACACTCGGCAGCGAAAATGGACGAGTACTATCCGCTCCGCGTGCTCCTGCCACTGGCATTTGCGCTTCAAATTGTTGCCGTGCTCCATCGCATTTACACACAGACCCAGAGTCACGTGTTCTTCGTCGACTGGGAGGTACCGCGAGCGAAGATGATGGATGTCGACTCGGTGAAGCCACAGAACGCACCGATCAGCATCTGGAGAACGATTCTCGTCGCGAACGAGTGGACCAAGTTGCAAGTCCGTCGTCGAACTTCGCTGGAAGCGACCATCGTGTTGTTGCTGCTCTTGCTTTACGGGTACGATCTTCGATCTGCTGCAGTTCCAATCCCGCACGTGCAAATGCAACATTTGGATGAACAACAGGTGCCTTCGGAGTCGTCGACGGACGCAACGTTGTCGCTGAACCTGTGCCTGCGATTCGCGAACGTCTCGTGTCTATGGATCGCACTCTGCATCGCACAGCGGCTTTGGAATTGGCTCGTATACGAACGGTACGTGGACGAACCGCGCGAAATGCTATTCATCGATCTCTGTACAGTCGCAAAAGTGAGCTGTCTGATCCTCGACGAGCCGTACCACGGCTTCTACCTGCACTGCCGCTCACCATATCCGTTCGCGGATGGGAACATGGGCGAACTCGTCGATCAACTCCGACAAGAAGAGGCCGGACTCACCGTTGGAAGAGGACTGGATAGTAGCCTCCCCGATTGCCAGGCGTTTGAGATCTTTGTGACGAGAAAATGGAAGCGCAAGTTCCAGAATCTCTTTTCCGTAATGCAAAATGGCGGATCTGGTGGACCGGCAGGAGCACGTAAGTCACCCAACGATGGCCTTCTTAGCCGACACAAGCATCGTCCATTCGCGCAGCAGCAATCAATATGGCACCACCAGCATCGACAGATCACCCAGGGTATGGTGAAGAGCGCGATGCAACTGAGCGATTTCTTGAAGGCGTTCATCGAGAACCAAGACGAGCAGTACAGATGGCGCATCTATCGCGCGCAAACGTGGCTCGGGCACTTCTTCGGCATCCCACCCGAGGTGACGTCGAGCAAACAATCACTGTTTCTGCCAGGTGAGATCCACTGTGACAAAAACGCAAGCCATTGTTAGAAATGTAGGAATCATGCATGAGCCGTACGTACCTTGTGCTTATGTATTTGTGCGTTTTACTTTGCGCGTTTTCAGATACCGATACCAGATTTACAAGCGTGCTGTTTCTTGGCATTGAAAATGACCTCATGGTGCTCAATATTCTGGTGCGCAGCAGTCAGCTTTTCCCTTCGCTTCAGCACTCGCTTTACTCACACATAGAATACTTTACTCTGACCTTTGAATGTGTATACTGGATGCGCAGTGCTTCGGTGTGGTCGATCTCTGGTTTGACAGCCACGCCATGTCGGCATTTGCGACCTACGTCCTCGAGCGCATTCTCGCAGCAGTTCGAAGACACTATGGGAAGACACGCGTCGCGAGCAACACATTGATAGACCCGCGCTTCTTAATCTAATTCAGCTGCACTCTTCCATTTGTTTCTTTGTATGTTTGTGTGACGTGTTCTTTTGCTACGCCTTAAATTTCAAGCGACGCACCCAATCCAGCTCGCTGCTGTCCTCCGAGATGACAGTCGACCATCGCAACGTCGTGAACGACGGTGGCACGTTCTTCTTTTTGATGTCACTGTCACGCTCGGTGGTCAACGAGTCAGCAAGCTCCGATTCGCACAATTCTGTGTATTTCTTGGTATCTGCGAGCGTCGCATCTGCAGTCGCGTCATTGCCAGTGCCGTCGCACAATTCCGGAATGCACACGTTGATAATGTAGGAGCAGAGTGACGGCTCCTCGACGCTCTCAATCGAGAGTACCTTGGGGTTGGTTTTGCAGCACGTGTACGTGACTTTGGTGTTGCGCAGCTCACCGTTTTCGTCGCAGTGCTGGCCACCAGCAAAGTACTGCACGACGTCCGTGCCGAGATCTGGGGTGTCCAAAGCCTTGTCGTCTTCAACGTAGACGCCCATGCTCCAGTCACTCGGACGCGTCCCATCAGCTTCTTCGTGGTACTGGCGCACTTCTTTCCCGTAGCACACCTGGTAGGACCACCAACCGGACGTCGCGGCGATGCAGTCACCTTCGAGCACGTCCTGCACTATCTTTACCTTCCGCTCCTTCTCGCTCGCGGCAGCATCGACAGTGTCTTGCTGCGGGGCAGCAGCGCTCTTGGTCTTTGCCGTGATGCCTTCGATGGCCTTGGCGTTGATGCATTGCTGGAGCTCGTCATGGTGGAATTTCCATCTACACAGTGAAAGCAGCAATGGATGCATGCATGCACACAAAATGTGAGGAGTGAGCATGTGGAGAGAGCGCCGACAAGTGGGTGATTGCCTGACGTACCCAAGATGCCGTTTGCAGGAGCTGCAGTGAATATCGCGCCAGTTGTAATCCTCAAAGAACGTCGCCTTTGAGGTGTACGCTTCGGATTCCATAGCGTAGGACTTTTTGAACCCCGCCAGATCCATCTCCACCTGCAGTAATAAAGTAATTGCAAATCATTAGCATCATCTCCATCGTGACGTTCTGACGTATCAGCGAGACAAATGGCACAAAAAGAAAATAGCAACACGCACTCGACTCGGGTTCACAAACGTGTGCAGCTCGCCGTCGTCGCCCAGGATGCTCTCGCGCTTGGACGCCACGGCCTTGGACGTATCATGCAGCCCAATGTAATCCCTACAAGATACAACAACGGCGCCAATCAGCACACACACACACACACACACACACACATGCAATATCTTCATGCGGCAGCATAATGACGCGCGTCTCTTACTTCTTGAACGCGACTGTAGCGCCGCAGAACCGACAGCGCACAACGACGTTGCCTTCCTCGTCCTCGTGTTGCTCGTGCTCGTGGTCGTCGTGGTGGTGGTCGACTGCGCCGTCCTTTTCGCTGGCCGCGGGCTGCACTGCGAGCGTCTTCTTTGGTCGCGACAGAGCAGCAGTGGGGAGCGCGCAGAGTCCAACGAAGAGCAGCAGCGCGAGCGCCTTCCGTGCCGTCATCCCGCTCATGTTCGCTTGAATTGCACCACGTGTGTGCGTTGAATCAACACTGTTGATGCGGAATAGACCAAGGAAAGCGATACAATGTCATCGTTGCCGCCGTATTTTAGCCAATGATATACTCATAAAGTGGCATTTTAGCCAATGAAAGATGGATTACAGGGTAATGACGTTGGTGCCCTGAAATGATGTGCTCCACAACAAATCAATTACATATCTGTCTCTATTGACATCTCTGTATGTCGTTTGTGACATATCTGATATCCTTTGCGTGTTGCTACAGTAGCAAGCTTCCCATAACCCAGCAGGCGACAATATGGCGCGCGGCGGGAGCGCGTCGCGCGTGAACAATGGCAGGGAGCTCAAGATGTACCTGCAGCATGGTATGTGGCGCGAGCACAAGTACGCGCTGCTGGCCGTGGCCGCGATCGTCGTCGCGTTCTTCGGCGGCGCTGTGCTGCAGTTCTCGACGTCCAAGGAGCACGTGTACCGCATCGAAGTGACGAACCAGCCGCTGCTGGAGCGCGTGTTCCGCTCCGGGGACCCCTGGGTCGTGCTCTGCGCCAAGCCCGACGACGTTATGCCCGACGTGTTCGGCAAAGTGTCGAAGCGCCTCGTCGACAAGAGCTTTGTTGGTGTGCTCGACTGCACGCAGAAGCTGCCGACCTCGGGCAAGTCCGTGCTCACTCGGTACGGGATCAAGGCGAGCGTATCTCCGACGGTATTCACCGTCGCCAACGGAGACAAACCGAAGCAGGTATATGCAGGCGCTATTGTGCATCTATGTGGAGATCACTCATTAAGCTTATGGCGCTGTTGTGTGTTGTGTCTGGGTAGATTTTCTTGGACCATTTGCAGACGTCCATGGCGCTCGCGAAGCGCGTCGTGGCGCAGACCAAGAAGACGTCACAGGAAATCCTCAACTCGGCGCAACTAGAGCTGAAGTGCTTGCAAAAACCCACGTGTGTGCTGTTCCTGCGTGGCCAAAAGCTGCGGCCATATGAGCGCCAGTGGATGGACAAGCTGATGCACGAGCACCGCACGCTACAGTTCGCGTGGGTCGATTCGACGATCTCGAAGCTCTCGATCGAGTCGATGCTGCCGGAATTTGTTCCTGGCGAGCATCGCATGGTGCTTTTCCGCCGTCAACGCGATCCAAGTGGCGAGAAGCACAAGGCCGTGATCACGGCCAAAGCGTACCGCAACGTCTTTGACGCCATGCCGGTGGCCATGTTCTTGAAAGAAAACGTCGGAAAAGAGCTCAAAGCGCTCTCGAAAACGCCCACGATCTCACGCCGAAAGAGCAGCAAGGCGAAGAAATCGACATCATCGACGAGCGAAGCCTCGTCTTCGAAGAGGACAAATGGTGGACAACGCAGCAACACCAAACGCCAAGCGAAAGTATCCAAGGACAACGAAGAGGGAGACGAGTATTACTTCCCACAGGGCGTTGAGGAAGCGGACGTTGTTGACGTGGATGCAGCGCCATATGATGCAGACGACGGCACGGAGGTGCTCGACCTGGACGCTGAGTAACCAAAGAGCGTCAAGTGCTGTTGCTGGTAGCACACAGAAAATAGTACACAAAACTGGAAGAATGCTAATCAACTTCAGTATGTATTGTACATTTCAAAATTACAATTCGACTGACATATTGGGGCTAATAAGTAAGTAAGCTGCACGACAAAGGGCTCTGCATTAGACAGCGACCTGTGCGAGTCCCAGAGGACGGTGGAAAGATTTACTTTTCTTTAAGGACGGGTGGCGAGTGCTTTCCCCTTGAGCAATGTCTCGCCTCAGAGCGTTCGGCCTTTCGTCTTGTGCGCCAGGTGCAGCAGAGAGCCCCTGGTACTGCAGTCCGAACTTGCTGTTGTTGGTACCGGCGCGAGCGCGACGACGACGCTTTCCCAAGAAGCCCTGCGCTTGAGCAGCACGTCGTGGCTTGCTTGCTTCGATGAGCAGCGAGAGATTGTCGGCGTCCATGGTGTAGTGGCGCTTGCGCTCTTTGACATCCTTTGTGATCTGGCGCAGTGACGAGAGCCAATGCTGCGATGTGTACTCGTTCAGACTCACGTATCCGTCTCGGCATTGAGGTGGCTGACCGAGGAACTCGGTGTATGCGGGCGTGCGTCTCGCAATCGGATGCTGCTCTACCCACTGCAGCAGCGCTTGGAACTTGGCGCGGCGGTCTTCGAGCACATGCTTGGATGGCGACATGCGCCAGAGCGTTCCGAACACTGAGGACGAGATGAACTCCTTTTGAGGGAACGCTGGGAGTGTGTTGTTGTTGCTGCTGCTGTCCTTGACGTCAAGAAGCGAGTTCTCCTGACTCATCGTCGCCAGATACGACTTGATGCGCTCGTACAGGTGCAGAAAGTCATTGTACCGGCGCAAGACCGAGTAGTACTGTGCATCGGGTTCACTCGGTGCGACCCTGGGGCTCGCGTATCCCGAGATGTCGGATACTCGGTCCTCGTCAAAGTCGCTGTTGTAGTAGTCACTCGGTTCATCCAACGTTCCGCTGCTGCCGTTGCTGCAGTCAGTGTACACGGTGATGTCCACGCGGTAGTACCAGACGCCAGTCGCGGCGCGCGTGAACTCGTCAATGTGGATTTTGCGGCGGCTGGATGCGCTGCTGCTGTGGCTGCTGACGTTGGACGACGCGTGATGCCGTTGGAGCGCAAAGTGGTCCATGAAGGTTTGTTGGTTCTCTCTTTGGGGAAGAATTGGCTTGTGAAGGACGTGTTGAGCGTGACGGCGGATGTTACTTTTAGTCGGTGGCTGGATATTTGGGAGCTACCGAGCTATTTATAGACTGAGATGTATCTTGGTGAGTGATGGTGGATCACTTATGTGAGATGGCGCAAATTGAAGAATGAGCCACAATCAGCTTGTGTGGGTCGCACACATGAAGCTACTGGACAGAAAAGCATATATACAATTCCCCCCCCCACACACACGTCAACAGCGTTCAAAAATTCTTTTGCCAATTTATTTGCATTTAGTGGGAGAGATGAAAGGAATGAGGAAGTAGTAATTTTTGGAAGCGTGGGGAGGGGGAGAGTGTCGCGCGCTTCGATTTGGTTTACCTCCAAATACCGATTTTTGCAATGTTATCAGTAATGTCTGTTTGTTAGTTGCAAATGTATCGACAACAAAAATCGTACCTATCTGTTTTGTACAAGTATAGATACATGGTTGTATCTTATAGAAAGGATTTTTGCCAAATGGCCGACGTGTTTTGAGGTGATGGCTTGCATGTAGCAAATGTTTCTCGAGTATCGCAACGTACAGTACCCCGTGGCACTCACGTCATACGGTCCACCATATCATCAACGACCCGTGGGTGGATACCATCATCAGTCGAGTGCTTGTAATCGCTGTCCGCCACCAGCAGTGTCTTCCTATTAGTGGAACTTCCATCTCCTTTCGTCTCTTCTCCACCCGGCAGCAGACATGTAATGGTCCATCGCCGCCAACTGCGCACCGGTACTCTATGCTGACTCGCTCGTTTGTGTCTCTCGGCTCCTAGATAGAGGGGACAAGGTCGGAGCTTCTTGTTGAAGCGCAGGTTGCAGGTGGAATGCACGCGCGTGTCAATTGCCAGCACCAAAGCAGACGCTACGAACGAAATGTGGTGTGTGTGAACAGAGGGCAAGAAGGAAGCGTAGCCAAAGGATGGGTACACAGTTGAGCTTCGGCTCGACTCGGCTCGCAATTTTGTGGGGTGGAAACGGTTGCTGTCTTTTCTATTGCAACTGTCGCATCAACCGTTTCAGCATCAGAGTGATGGTTGCACCTAGTGACAGCGAGTGATGGATGGATGGCCAACAATTCCCATTCCGTGTGGCTAAATTTACATGCATGTGTACTGGGCAGTAGGAGTTTCGCAGCGATGGTGCTATTCGCGACATCGCCCACTATCGTCGTCGTCGTCGTCTTGCTTCCAGTCTGCGTGAGCACAGTGGATTGAAACGAGGACTGGAGCCTACGACGCACCATGTCCAACTCGAATGCGCTAGCGGTGGAAACGCGCGCAGTTGTCGTGGCGTTCCTCACGAACTGGACTGACATGAACATCCTCACATACAAGTTTTCTGTGCACGCGGAGACGAGTCGAGAGAACCGCAACAAAGTGCAAGTCGTCTTCAGTAAGCCCACGCCGGCGATGCCTGCTCCAGCTGCCGTGGCACATTTCTGTTTCCATCTAGATGAAACGCTGCAGCATGTGCAAGGATTCACGATCGAGAGTGACCCACACTTCCATGCGCTCGATGAGATCCGCTTTGACGAATGCGTGATCGATCGAGTGGTCAAACGGAAACTGCTGTTGAAGCAGCAAAATCTGATCAACCTCAACGACGAGTTCTCGTCCACTCGTGTGCCGTCTGCGATCAAGGCAAAAGGAGAAGAAAAACGCGAGCGTGCACGAGAAAACCTCGAGGAGTACTTGCTCGAGATGTTCCAGCGGAAGGACCCGTACAACGATGGACGAATCGCATTCACAGAGTTCCGAGAAGCTCTCTATGATTTGGAGCTGCCTCACTTGAGCCACCGGCGACGCGAGATTCTGTTTGCGTTTGTGGACCAAGATCGAGACGAAATGGTGGACTACGCGGCGTTTACTCCAATTGCCGCAGACGTGATTGACACGCTCGTCTACAAACCCCACGGTGAGACGACGGGAAACCGCGCAGAAAGCAAAGCGGAAGATAAAGAGAGCTCAGATCTTCTTGCGCAAGATGGAGAAGAAGCGTATCAAGCCCTTGTAGCCCGCGAAGTCGATCATACGATCCAAAAGCTCAACAAACTGTTTCAGACTCGAGAGCAGCAGGCTGCTGGTAGTCGATCCGGCGGCGAATCTGAGACCGTCGGTTTATCAGACGCGACTGCTTCGGAAGGTATTCAAGAACCAAACGAAGACGGCCAAGAGGCAGCGTTGGAGACTTCTCCAGATGAAGAAGAAGTGCAGGAAAAACCTGATGCTTTTCACTCGACGCAGCAATTGCGCGCGTGTCTCGAGTCTCTCCAGCTTCTAATCAGCAAAGGAGAGGTGAACATGATACTAGCATTGGTCGATACATCCCCAGGTGGCCAAATACCATGCGCTCAACTCGGTGAATTGTATCCTCGTGTACGAAGTCTGATTTTTCAGTACCAGCAACGCTGTTTTACCGACCAAATCGACACATACCTGATGCAACAGTTCAAAAATTATGAAACCAGTAATTTGCGAGGCTTGGCAGAGCACTTGCGCTTCAAGCTGAAGCAGAAAGAGATCAAGATGGTGATCAAAGACATGACAAAGCTCTTGCTGACGCCATACCAGCTCATGCAAATCGTCGCGCTTGGTGACAAAACTCGAGACAATGATCAGCTCGTGGGTTACAAGGAGTACATCCCGCGCATGGCGCGCTACCTTCACGATCAGGTAGACCTAGAAGTCGTGATCGAAAACGCGACGATCCTTCATGGCTCTCAAGACTCTGCCACCAGTCATTTCAATAGTATCCCCTGCGAAGACGTGCTGAAAGCGACCTGCATGGAGATCTTTGGTGCACATGATCAACGAAAGCTCGGCGTACTCTCGGCGGATGACTTTTTTAGCTGCATGCGTGAGCTCTCGGAGACGCTTGGTTTCCAACTCGATGATAAATTCGAGGTGACACAGCTCAGCGTGTTGGCAGATCCGAATGGTAGTGGGCGAGTGAACTATCTCTACTTCCTGCATCTGCTGCACCCACTTTTGCGATTCCTTCAGCAGGAGCGCCATCTTGCGGCTGCGCGAGACACAATGCGGAGGCACGACGGGAAGGTTCATGCGGACAATGACGAAGAAAAGTAGGCAGAACAAAGAGTGCTGCAGTTCATGAGAAGCATTGGCAGTCCACGACTCCAGCCAAGTATGCGAGCTAATCCGTGTGCATCACACCCCATTGCACCTAGCATATCCTGTATTATTACGTGAATGCTGGCCATTGCGCAAATGGCAACTTTAAAGCAAAGAAAACTATGGGCAGAGGACAGTTCGTCTTTGACTCAAGTCCATTGATTTGTGTTTTTTTGGTCTTGTAGACCATGGCGGTCATAAAACTTTTGTTCATTTGCTCGCCTGAAAAGAAAATATACTGAAATGTGTCAATACCTTATTTGGTTCAAACAGAACTTTTTAGCCGGTTGAATTTCTTACTGTAAAGCACCAGCAGTTTCACAACCTCGGTTAATATTACCGGTTAAAATATCACCCAATTTTGACACAAAATGGGATCCTTTCAAGGACTGAAAAATCTCACTGTTAGCATTCTCCACCCACAACGAATGCAAATACCAAACAAAGTATTAGGTATATTAAATGAATCTACACACAGCGTAAATGATTTGCCTTTGATCGTGGAGAGAGGCGGCGCAGATCAGGTGCGCTTTCATACCATTTCCCTTCCGCCTATTCTGCCAAGGCGTCAAGCTGCGCCATATCTTCGTCCTCGCCCAAGTTATCCTCTCCGAGCTGTTCTTGCTCTTGTTCCAAGTTGTCTTGTTGCTGGTCCTGAACTTCTTCCTCTTGATTTCTGTCCGCATTGGTCTCTTCGGCTTGAGGTTCCTCCTCCTTGTTGTATTCCTGGTCAGCTGCTACCTCACCTTCCACTTAGCCGTTTTCCCTCAACTGCTCATCGGCAAGGTTCTCTTCCGATGTCACCGCAAATCTTCCTTTTGGTTGCTTGGCTTCAGCTTTATTGAAAGTCCCCGTCTCGGCTAAGAAGTACAGAGCCGACTGCGTTTTGCCGGGACGATGGTTTGGGAATGGATTGCCCACAAGCGACGGGGTTCTGATGCAGCAAACATGGCGCATTTGCCATAGCAAGCTACTGTAGTTGCTGAGCAGACGTGCGTGCCGTTGTCTAAGGATGATAGTGATTTTTCGCTCCAGTCTTGGCTTGATCCACCGCCGGATGGCAATGTGTTGGCGAGTCACCGGCACGAATCCACCATCACGAGGTGTCGGTCCATAGTTCTCTACATCCACCATCAAATCTTCCATGTGCACAAAGCCCCTTCGAAGCGCTTGCAATCTCTCCAATGTGCCGATTGGGGCTTTCAGCTTTCGCATACCAGTGCGGCAATCAGTCTCGACAAAAGCACGAACCATACTCTGGATGTGGTTTCTGCATAAGTCGGTGAGAATGGCGTTAATTCCTTGCAAAACATTGCCCAGCGACATGGCTTCTGCTTCTCCCATCATTGCTTCGACTGCTTTAACTATTGCAGATTCATATAGGGTCACACATGAGCTTGAGACGTTTTTCATCACTTGATCAAGCGTCTGCAGGAGCTGGGCTTGGTTCAGAACGATGTCGTCAATAAAATCGTGGTAGCCGCACAAAGACTGCCGCTTCAAGTAGTTCCGTGCCTGATGGTGGAAGCTGGAAGTGCCGTACAGCAAAAGCTCGTCGTCTTTGAGAAGTAGCAAGGCATCGCGAAATGGATTAAGCCCCTCATGCTTGATATCGTCCTCAGTTGGAGAGATGAACGTAATCGACGCAAGCTGGTCATTCATTTGCGAGTTTGATGCCAGTGCCACTTGGAGAACTTCCATGAATCCGTTCAGATACAGAGGCCCGATCATCTGTCGAATTCGACGCTGATAAATCGGAGACTTGCATTTTAGTCCTTCGTTCATCTTGGATTTCAGTCGGCCATACAAAAATGCGCCGTATTCACTCGTCGACTCCATGACTGATTTTGCAACAGGCTCGCGCAGTGTACTAAGTAGCATTGACTTCAACCATGCATACGTATTCATCCGAGCAATTCCCCACGGCTTCGGTTCGCGAGCAGCAAATTTTTGAATCTCCTCCGTAAGCGAGCGCTTTTCAAAGAAGGAGCGGATTCGCAGCTGTTGCATTTGATCTTCTAAATCTCCAAACACTTGGCATTGACGGTGTAACTGAGCTTTCTTGAAGAAGTTGAACAGAAAGCGGATTTCGTACACACCCGGTTCTTTTGGTGCGGTGACTGTCATTCGACCAGGGCACGGCTCACTTTCTCCAACTTCCAAGTACGCTGAAGTTGGAATGATCTCGATCTTTGTGCACGCTCCAGTGTCTTCAACCTTGTAGAAGCCGATGCAGTTTCTACTCTTTGAGTTCGACAGGATTCGATACGGAACGCCATAGATGATCCACGAGAGATTGACGACCTCGTTTGCACCGACAAGAGGTATGTCGCAGGTGAGGTTCATGAAGATATTGAAGGTTCCGATCGATATCGGATTTGAGCAGAAGCGATCTAGAATCTCGTAATGCTGAGACTGCTCACTCGCGGGTGACACTTTGGAGCCACCTACTTTTTCTTTTTCGGTCTTCAATCCCACAATTTTGGCTTCCACATCAGCATGCCGGAGATAACAAAATTCGTAACGTTGAAGTCCGTATTTCGACTGATAGATACCCGCATTGTTGCCGTACACGAAAGTTTCAAATTCGGGATCCGATTCTTTGACACTGCTATTCGCTGGTCGGAACTTTACCTGACCCGTGACAACCTGAGCGAACAAGTGATGTTGTGAGTTTTCCAACGCACTATTCAATGGGGATGCGACTTTGTAATGCAAATAGCAAATCTTACCTTTCGAGCCCTCTTTGCTGCTTCTTCGGCTCCCAAGGCTGCATTCGTGAGCATACGAGTCGATCGGCGTGACTAACAAAAACAATGAGACACACGAGTTGATTACACCTGGGAAAGCTGAAGTGATTTGGACTTGACTGCACCACACGTACCACATTATGAAGGTTTTTTTCCAAAACTTCTTCTTCGAGAATGTCACTCATCTTCTTTTTGTACGGTTTAAGCTTGGACGAGTTCATCATCGTACCCATCGTGTCGTCTGCTTTTCTCAGCATCTCCTCTTTTTCAGCATACTTGTCCTGTCTCGCTTGTTCGTCTTCGATTGAGCTCAACGGTACGTTCATGATTTCCTTGATATTTTTTTCTGTAATATCACGAAGAGACTTCGCTTGAAGGAGGATCGTTTCACGCTCAAAGTCCTCGTCGCTACGTTTTTCTGGTTTCCAGCCAAATTTCTGGGCATCCCTGCGCTTCAGCAGGCGATAACAGATGCAGTCTTCCATTGTACGAATCCTAACATCGCCTGGAGCTCTCGCAGGGAACATTCCAATGGCATCCAGCGCGTGAAATCGCTGGCGAGCATTGATCTGCCAATTCAATGTGATTTCTCCTTCACCCTCATCCAGTGCGTCTGTTAGCACAACGTAGCTAATCTCGGGCATCGCGTTCAGCAGAATGAGCTGTTTCTTCGGCTTGACCATTCCTGCAGCAGCTAAAGCAACAGCCACACCATCTTCTTCCACAGCATTCTCAGCTACTTTCATATTGTCCTCGTTGTCCTCGACCACTTCGCCCAACTCTGCTTCACCGCTCCAATCATCATCTCCCCCTACACGAATCATTCCTGAGGCTCCAGCAGCTGGCACGGCTGCAGCAATGCCAGTCGAGCTTTGCGCAGGAACTGCAACCACGCTAGTAGGAGCCGCATGTTGCCCTTCCTTTGTTCCGTTTGGTGCTGTCGATTGTACCCCATTGGTGGTTCCTGGGTTCGAGATAACTCCATTTCTGTTTCTTCTGGCTGCTGCGCGAAGGTTGATGCCAACCCGCGGAGTGCCATCTAGGGCATCTTTTGAAGCGTCGAAAGCATCTTTTCCCTCTCTTAGCTTTGATATGCAGCTGTTTGAAGAGGCAAAATTCTCTGCCGTCTCCATGTAGTCAACATACGCCTTGATCACTTGTTGGTTGAATTCCAAAAACGGAGCCACTGCAGTAGAAATCAGTGCAATACCGAACAAGAATGTGCGGTTCTGATGTCCTTCAGGATACACCGAAAGAAGAGACACAATCTCCACAATGGAACTACCCCATTTCAGCACCGTACTGTAAAACCGAGTATCGGTTAGATAGACTACATCTTCTTCGCCAGCGAATTTCAAGATGGATCCAAATCGCCACACAGGATCTTTTTCTCGCTCTGACTCCGGAATATCTGCTTGCAAAAATTGCCTGATCAAGAAGTAGCTGAACGCGGGGCCACGATTCAACACTTCCGCTAAATACGCCAGCACCATCGTCTTTGGGATACACAACCAAAAGAGACTCACGATCTTTCCATGCAACGACATCATTTGCAACTGCTTGATTTCGCCACTTGGTTCCATAAGGTAACAGTCGTTTGCTCGCTCTTCGACGTTGTACTCCTTCCACTGCGTTTCTCCCCAAAGCCCCATAGTGACCATGGCAAGATTCACGAACGGCATCACCATCTTGTCCTTGATGTATTGCACTTTCCAGGCAAAATTGAAGCGAAGGCAAAAACGATCGTAGAATTGCCACTTCGAGTATGGTCGAGATCGAACATTCTTGTACATATACCATGCTCTTCCTCTCCACCCGATGAGAACCCCCAAGGAACGCAGCATCGACTGGCCCATCAAGATGATGTAAATGTATATAAACACCAAGAAAAGCCCAAGGATCCCGTACTTCTGCAGCAAGTCACGGAACGGGAGTTGCATGTAATCATCGTAGAAAGCTTGGAATTTCCAGGGTCTAGGACAGCATGTAGGGCATTCTGTAAGAGTAGCATTGCTGTGAATAGCAGCTTTTATACTCTTTCGATCAAAGCTGTGCGCCAAATCTTTCAACTTCTCCCGCTCTTCAAGCTCCGACAAGGGAACCCGGCTGAAGAGATCGAGAAGTAAGAGCGGCAACGAGATGAAGAGGAAGAAGACAATCAGAACAAGAGCCACGATCCCAACACCGTAATTCGCCTTGGACAGTTCATCACTGCCACAGATACCATGCGATGTGCTGTACAGTTGAAAAGCAGCTAGCCCCTCACCGCTACCCAAGCGATGATAAAACGCACTCCAATGCCCCGAGATAAACAGCACGCAGGACTTGATCGTCAAATACAATGGGATAACGAGAAGCGCGCCAACTTGTTCTAGAAACCCCAGTAAGGTCTTTCCGGGATTGATTGGTAAGTACGTGTGAATCTTCTGAATTTTCAGCAAAAGATCTTCTTGTACAACAATGTAGACCACAAATGTTGCCGCGAATAGCAGCGCAAAAATCGGTAACAAAAAGAATCCGGTCACACATTCGCCAGCAACCTCAATAAGGTTCAGATGCTCCATCAGATCTTGAATGCAACCATTGAAAAACGCGTAGATTGCTTCAAGGACCACTTCAGCTGGACCAAAGTAGCTCGATAGCTTTTGATTGAAAGAATCCAAAATATGTCTGATTTGAGTCAGATCCACGCTGAAATTCCCTGCAAGGACGGATATGTTGAAGGACAAACTGACCACAGCCAAGAAATACTTGAGGAACGAGACCAAACCATGTCCAGCAACTTTGAGAAAAAGGATACATTCATCGGATTTGGCAGCTTTCACAATCGACTTGGCAATGAATAGGTACATTTGAGTTGGGGAGTAGGAAAAAAGTGCCGGCTCGATGTAGAAAGGTCCGAATCGACAAATTTCTCCAGCGGTCTCTAAAATATTTTCATCATCTTGAGACTCAAGAGCGCGTCGCACATACTTGGCAACATAAAAGCCACCCTGACGGAAGCGATTTCCAAGTGACGCCTTGCACTCTCCAACGATAACATTATTCGAACCACGGGCTGCTGCCAATCCGGCGGAATTCGTCATTTCGCCTGGAACTAGCACTGGGATCTCCAGGCCTAATTTCATCAGAGCATTTGCTTTCGCCAGTCTGCTGTCAGCCTTCCTCGGTGCGGACTTCTTCAACCCCAAATGCGCTTTTCTAGCTCCGATTTCATCAAGCAGGTCCCGAATGATAACAGTGAAGTTCGACCTCGCAATTGGAGGTGCTGACTTGTAAGCGCTCATACACTCATCCCACACGAACGATCCATCAGTCGCTCCAGTGATCGCTTTGTAAATGTCGCTTTTGTCTTTCGAGCTATTTCCACTTCCGCAGCCGAAGTATGGCTTAAGTTTCCGCTTGATCAGTTTGTACAGACTTCGGAGCGTAAATTTCCACGCAAAAACCTGTTCAACTTTAACGAGTTCCCGTTCCATAGTTTCTCGAATCGCAGCAACATGTTCGCTATCATTTCCTTGCAATTTCCCAAGAATTGTAGAACGCAAGAGATCAGACACTCTGACGACATCAGCTGGGAGGAACACGATTCGATCTTGGGGCGATGGTGCGCCACCACTGAATCGATAAGACAACACCACCTCCTGCGAGCTCCAAAATACGGTATGAGCATGCTGTGCACCAGGAGCGCCAGATTGCGAAAGCTTGGATGCATCAGTGCCGGCTTTACTCTTCTCCAGAGAGAGTACCTCACTTTTGACTATTTCCTCTTTCCGAGCAAGCAAATCTTTCAGCACATTTTGTAGCGTGGCGATCTTCTGCTTGGCATCCCTTCCTTCTTTTTTCTCCTTGAACTTGTTAACCACCGCTTCGCTTGCTTTAATCTCACGTTCTGTGACTTCAATCTCTTGCTCCAGTGTAACTTTGTCAACATAGAGTTGGTCATAGAAACCATCTCGGTTGTTCAGTGCATCGGCAACCACAGAACGATCTTCTTCCGAGAAAACTTGAAGAGTGGCAAAGAGAGGCTTGACGTCGATCAGAGGTGTCGTCCCGAACGAGGTATGAACACTATTCAGCCCAGGTAGAACCGCAAGAGACACGGTCTTCCCTAGAGTTACACGGACGTTGTTTCGAGCATCATTTCGCAGCAAGTACAGCTTGTACGTACCAGGCGGTAAACTCAAATCAATAGATGATGGGAAGTGAAGAGTGCCGTGCTTCTTTGACGCGTCCGTGTTTATGGGGTTCTCTTCAGAGACAGAGTACAGTTTCTTCAAAATGTCAGGAATCCACCACTCGCAGCGTTCATCATCCCCATTTTCGCCGGCCGCACCTTTACCTTTGTTTTTCTGATTTCTGTCGTCCACGGTATTCCACAGAAGCAGGAAATACGGCATGCTCAACTTGTATGGATCTTCTTCTCGAGCCAAGCACAGGCGATCCCCTTTTTCCAGCACATCGGATTTCCACTGCAGCTCCAAATTCGAATGCGACGGGTACTCCAGCGCCTTTTCCTCTCGAATCTTTTCAACTACGGAACTTTTGCCATTCCCAGACATTGCAATTGTAAACTCTGGAAGAGGCGTTGGAGGTGCTTCTTGCTGCAAAAACGCACACTTGTACTGAAACTTCAGCAGAAGAATGCCGACGTCTCTGTGTTTCTCTGTTGTGAATGTTGCCATATCGTCGGTGACTTCTTTATCATCATGGAGAACATGTAACAGTTCACCAATGTCAAAGAAAGCTTGGCCGATAAATCTCACAGTCCCAATTTTGGTTTGTTCAGTTTTTGTTTCATGAGTTTTTTTGCTGCGGTTGTTTGGAGAAGTTGCATCTACTGGAGCACTTCGATCTGTGTTCTCATTCTCGCCATTCATTTCTTTGCACAGCAAATCGTCCAACTTGTCTTGGATATTCTGAACAGCTAGATTTTGCTTTTTCACTTCTTCTTCGAATTCCAGCAGATCCTGTTGCTTTTGCCTTAGCTTCGACAGTGTCATCCATACGTCGTTGTCATCGATAGCATCTCTTCCTTTAGCGTGGTGTCCAGCGACAACATGGCGAAGGAGTTCTTTTTGTTGATCAACCAGGTCCTTCAGAACAGTGCATGTCACCTCCGCTTTTTTTCTGTGCTTCGATAGCATAGCCTTTCTCAAGTTCCAATTTGCTTCTTTCAGACCCAATCCGTTTGAAAAGTTTGCAAAGAAGAAGCTGCTTGCGAGATGACTTGTCATCGAAATCGACGTATAGACGAAACTGATCGTCTGGAAAGCGGACGATTGCATCAGGGGACCGATCACGAAGCACAAGACTCGAAAAGACACGCCGGATTGGAGTAAGGCGCTTCACTAACTCCGTCAACTCCCTACGCGCTGCTTCGTACTCGGTATGATCATGCGGAGGGCAAGCTTTCAATTTCTTTTCAGCTTCGTGCACCTCTCTCATCAAACGTTATCCCACAATTCATCCGTGCGTACGTCGTATCTGCTCGCCTCGATATCTTTGCTTCCAATCAGTGTTTCTGTCATATTCAAGCACCTGTTCTTTTTCGGAGACCCAGGCATTCTCTCTCGTAGTCCGTTGGCATCTGTAATCTCAAACATAGCGTACAGCTCTTCGGGCTGACTTCCATCTTTGTTGAATGTCTTATCTTGAGCGATCAAGCGATCGGCCAGCTCCGATATGCTTCCAATTTGCAGATGAAGAAAGCCTTTGGACCGAGACCGCTTCTTGCTTGACAGTTTGCTTTCAAATTTAAACACACTCGTCATATCTTGCTCCTCAATTTTCTCAAGCTTGCTGAATTCAAGGCCTTGCTCTAAGAGATCTTGAAACACTTCTTCAGTACTGGTGGTTTCTTCCAATGCTTTTTCCGCGATGTCTGCAACATTGACCTTTTCTGGTGCGACGCTCAAGGCTGCTTCTTTACTGGTATCTTGGCTTTTCATTCGTTTCTCGGGGAGTAACTTAAAAGTCTCGATGCGATAGTAATCGGCTAAAGGATGACGCGAGCCCAAACGGTCGCCAGCGTAAATTTTCAGGAAATCTCCTAGTGTAAATCCACTTGTTTCATCAAGACCGACATTGTCACATATTTCGGTCCACAATTCATTCGTCAGCTTTGTTTGTGTCACTTTTGCGGCAGCGAGCAGATCGACGAAATCTTTCTTCTTCATCTTGTTCTTGGTACTGAACTCATTGAACAGTTTCTTCGCGTAGAAAATCTTGATCCAAAGGCTGGATGCATTATCTTCAAACTTGAAATGGCGATTCCCACCGCAAACAATCTGAGAAAACGTATCACAACCCCATCCACGTTGGCCGTCCGCATTTAACGTCTCGAGTGCCTTCTTCGTCATACTCTCTGACAGCCCAGCAATTTGAGCCAACGTCACGATGGTATCTTCCGTAATGACATCGTCCTCTTCGTCCTCTTGGAAGATACTCTTGATCTCAGAGAACAGCATCTTTGCAGTATGAGCTCGCACGTATACGTCTTTTGCACTGTGATTATTCAATCCAGTCACATCATTCCAGCAGCAAGCAAACTGGCGACGAGTCAAGCCCACAAGAGGCTTTGCGCCAAGATTGCGACATAACGTGTTCCATTCGTCCAGCTTCATTGTCTTTTCGTCACCGCAAACTAGGCCAATAAGCTTATTCAAATCTGAAAACGACAGATTTTCGGAATCGGCGGATTTGCACATGTTGAAAAGCAGGCTTGTGTATTCTAGCACTTTCCACAATAACGAAGGGTTTGTCTTAAAGCGCTTCAGTGTGTCGTTCACTTTGGAGACGTCAATTCCTTGATGGCCAACGATGAACGAATGCCAATGCTCATGTAGAACAAATTCCATTTCGGGTGCGTTTGCAGAATCTCCGGCATAAATACCAACGACCTCACTTGGCCCCGCACAGTTGTCTGCCTTGCTTTCACCAATAGTCGCCCATTTCTTTTCCTTCGACGGAGGTGATACTCCATGAATCTCGGCGGTGACAACGGTAGATTCTGGAATAAAGCAGCTGTCGAAGACCAAGTTCAAGCAATGTTGTTGGGAATCCCAAAACACTTCTCGGAACTTTATTCCAGTGGGCTCGAGAATATTTGCAGTAATCGGACCAGTCACGTGCCACTTCGTATTCGGCATCTTGATGATCAACGACGCCTCTTCACGTAGCGATGTCAACGCGTGAAAGGTGAATGCCGTCCGCCCGTTTTCATGAAAGAAGTACGAACTAAGTCTCAGAAATTCCAAACGATACGGGCCTCCCAATTTCTGGGTTCTTGCCAGCTCCTTTTTCACCTCGTTGATATGTGATTCAGCGTTTCGCTTACTCAAAGCAAACGGCTTGATACATTGTAGCTGGTTTAACGTGTTACCATCACTCCCTCCCAGCGACGTTATAGAAGTAAGAATATCGTGCTGCCTCACAGACAATTTGTTAGCTGCAGAGTTTGCTTTCACAGCAGTCACAACTGGACACTGACCAAAAAAGTCACTTCCCAAGGTCAGCCCGGAACCTCCAGAAGGAAAATCTACCTCAAGGGGCTTCAGTGAAGAATCAAAATACTCGTCAAGTTGGCGTTTTCTGTCTCTCAGCGGGTTCCCCAACGTACTTTCGCGGTACTTCCAGTTGTTGTAGAGTTGCACCGTACACGCTGCTATTTTTTCATCAAGTGATATTTGAAATTCTCCTTCTGTCAGTTCGCAAGGACCAAGAACAATCTCATCGCCACAATCAACTCCAGACACTTTCAAAACAACGCTGGAGTTTTTCGCAATCCCAATCTCGCCGTCCAAT
This sequence comes from Globisporangium ultimum DAOM BR144, assembly GCA_000143045.1. Classification (NCBI taxonomy): domain Eukaryota; phylum Oomycota; class Peronosporomycetes; order Pythiales; family Pythiaceae; genus Globisporangium; species Globisporangium ultimum. Next base: position 665,161 of record GL376633.1, on the reverse strand, counting down.
GATATGTCAATCATTTGAGTAGCATGATTCCAAGATATCATAGCTTGGTCAAAAGCTTCATGCTTTGGAATCTCAAATTCAATCGCCAGTGAGCTTGTCCCATCGGATGCAGAAAAGGACGTTGGCTTCCATGATGATCCTTGAGGAAACTGGATCAGGAATTTCCCATCTGGAGCAATTTCCTCGATTGCCGTCAAGCACAGATGCAGTGTCTTCTCGTCGGCATCGTACTGGAAATACGACTCTTGTCGATGAAAGGTGACTTTTCGAACACAATTCGCATCGAGCAACCTTTTCGCATGCGCAACGCGTTCTAACTCTTCTGCTTTGTTTACAGCCATCGTGTCGTACGTGATCGGCTCCCCATTAATAGCTGCGACAATGTCATGCTTGTGGATGATGGGATGGCGAGAAGCTTGATCGCTGATTTCCGCGACTGTCAAACATTGGCCAAAAAAGTCGGACTGAAGGTCTAACCCGACGTTACCATGCTCATCAAATACAATCTCGTAGGATAAGACCTGATTGTGTGTGTTTCGAACAATTATAAATGGCTGCTCATGGCCGTGACCATCTGGGTCCTCGCTCGAGTCTGCACCAGCCAGCGAAGCTCTTCGACCCCGTTTTTCTTGCCGATAATTGTACGTTGTTTGCATATTTTGCAGCAGATTCAGCCAGGCTTCATCATCGACTTTTTCTTCCTGAACACGAAGCAGGTTTGTGAATGCTTTTTGGGACACTTTATCATCATCTGCGTCCTTGATTGTCGCCAACACATTTTCATTCGCCAACACAGCATACACCACAGCAGCAGGATCAGCGTGTGGAGAAAACGGGCGCTTCTTTTTCACAATCGTCGCAAACGATTCGGCAAATTGCATCCACGTAAAGTACTTCGGAGGTTCCGGCAGCATCATTTTCGTGCAAAGCTCCACCCAATCAGCCTCTTCAAAGACAGTATCTGCGCAGCATGCTCGTTGCATGCTCTGAAATTGTTCAAGTCCAATCACCTTTTCATCATCCGACGAGTTGCTTTTCGCATTAGGGCTGTTCACTCCGAATCGCGTCACCAGCATTTGTGCGAAATAGATGTATTCCTCGGCTTCCATCACCGCTCGAACAATCCCGAGCACGGTTGGGCTCCCAAAGAACGGTGGCGGGCCGAACAGAGCCTTGAAATCTTTCCGCTTGACACAGTTTTCGCCTTCGCGCGTTCCCAGCTCTTCAAGCGCTCTTTTCCACTCTCGGTCGTTTACAGCCGCCTTACCAATACACTTGCGCAGTTGATTGAACTCTGCCTGACTGATTTTCTTGCGAGCGTCCTCGTCTTCATCGTCGTCGTCCATTAGAGAGTCATTGCTCTCTGACATCGAATGGAACCACTTGAACAGCCGCTCAAGAGCCACGCTCGGCGAAATCTCTTCATAGAAAGGAAGCGTGGTCGTCTCAAGCGAACCATCGGATGCTCGACGCGGACTCAATTGAGCCATCTGGAGATGCAGGTCTTGCCGCGCCTGGATATCGTCGAAGATCTTCGCATTTGGGTCTTCTTCCACCTCCATCTTTTCTCACTTTCTTGATCACAACAGCGGCACTTCACAGCGCAGACAGGAACGTCGAATCGCAGACAGCGGACCAGAGCAACAAAGCGCTGCAACACCACGAGTCGGCAGTAGCACAACACTTATGCGAGAAACCAGCTCAAGCGATACCGTTCTCCTGTCTTCCTCGTCACCTTCTTCTGTTTTCCGCACTGAAACAACTCGCGAGTGGGTGCACCGCGTCAGCGAAACCATCCGAACCGCTCCATGTTTCTTCACAGAGGCGTCGACACATTTTGAAACCACCAGCAGCGCCTTCTTCACAGGTCTCATAGGCGGGTATACACGCCATTGCACGCGGAAATAACAACGACTCGGTGGCACACGCATGCGGGCAGTCAGCGGGTCGTTTCGCTTGGGCGATTCCGCATTCTCCTTCCCACCCTTTGATAAAAGGAAACCAAACCGAGAGAGTACAGTTAGTTCTCTGTAATCACATAACCGTGCTGAAAGTGCAAAAGCCCATTATACAGTGATTACTCTGTATTCGCATATTCGTTTTGAGATGCATTTCCAAAACACCTAGCAATGAAATGATATTGGAATGCTTTGGTAATACTCGCCGCGCTACAACGAGGCTGTAATCAGAAACATGGCATTGTACGGAGTGTGTATACAATGAGCCCTCGACGATCACAAGAGAGTGTGTGATACAAGTCGTGACGTAACACTAGCACGCGTGTCGTGGCAAGATGCTTCCAAAGATACTGTACGTCTTTCACACCACACTTGAGCGCAAGTTGCGAGACATCGAGCGATGCCGCTACTTTGTGTTCTTTCACCCCATGGCCCATGTTGCAGCAGCACAACCCTTTGCACTGACATGGTATTTCTGGCACCGCAAACATGGCGATCCTGAACTTGTCGGGTCTTTTCTGACGCAACAATCGATACTGTAGAAATGCACCGGCATTCGAAAAGACGACGAAAGCAGCAAACCCAAGCACCAAGCCAATGCCTTTTTCATTTACAGTATGGAGCTCTGGTTGGGTAAGGAGGATGACGAGTCGTCATGGCTGGCCGGCGGGTGGACCGCAAACAGGTTCAGATCTCGCAGTGCATGTACTGGCACAGGCTTCGGTTCCTCCGCGCTCGGCCGCCACTCATTCAGCGCGGCCGTCGCATGTGCTTCAGCCGTGCAGCAACGCCACGCGCTTCTCAGGCGCACGTTCGTCTTGTCTTACCCATCGTCTTGTATAGCAACAGTGTGCGGATTTACTCTGGGGTGGACCACGCCAGTTCCAGAACCAGCAACGCGCGCAGCTGCGCCGCCGGCCCTAAACCACTCGCTCTTCTTATTTATACCACAGTCGGTACCTGCGGATGCGCAATACAGTCGCGCGGCATTTGGTTGGGTCGCACGCATACGTAGAGAGAGTGCTCCAAAGCGATCGATGAGCAAAAGATCGCGGCAGCGAGTCTGGTGCGGGGGCTTCGCTTTAGCGAAGATTCGCGCGTATTGCGGCGAGATGCATTCACCGAATCAGACAGATGCCCGACTGTCCTGCCGCTGTCCGCTGTTCACAGTGCGGAGGCGTCTGTCCATCATATATATCTTGCTGCAGGTCGCACCGGCTGGCGTTTGGTTCAACCCACGGCGGTCGATAGAAAAGAGCCACCACCACAATACCCAGCATCTTGGTTTCAATAGAGGAGGGAGGCAGATCCTTCCCCCCCGTTCTTCGAAAAAAAATCACGGCTGGCGGACTGATCGCGGGCGGCATGCGCGCGCACGCTTCCGAGAAAAAAACCTCGGGCGGAATGATTGACGCGGGAAAAGCCTCGTTTTTGTGTGACGCCCAGCTTTGGATCGCTTTTGCTGCTTCAACTAGAAAGCACCTCAAAACCTCGCGCGGACCCAAGGTTTTTACTTCAAGTTTGATGGGAGGAATCAGGATTGCTTTTACCACCATCACTCCTCCTGCAACCCCAGATTCACTTGCAGTTTGTATGTCGTATAGAAATCCAAGGCGTGGGCAAAGATCTGTGGTGGCAGCGCGCGCGCGGGTGCGGCAGTTGATTGACCAGGACCAGCGCACGCTCCCTCGACGAACGCTCCATTCTGGAATTTGCTTCCTCGGTCGTCGATCTCTTCGGTCCCGTTCGCGCTTTCGAGAATAGAAACAGAAGTCATGGCGACTGCGACGGAAGCGTACGCGTTCATCGTCGCCTCGGGCGTCTTCGGCATCCTCTTTGCTGCCTACTTGTTCTGGGAAGTGTCCAAGGTCAAGGTCACTCGCCGTGGTGATGGCTACTCGCTGCTGTCGTCGGACGTGCGTCACCAGACTGCGGATCGCCTGTTCGAGATCTACTCGGCGATCCAAGAAGGCGCCCGCGCGTTTTTGCTGGCGGAATACACGCTGTGTTTCGCGTTCATCATTGTGTTCGGCAGCGTCATCTTGGTGTTGACGTCGTACGTGAACAAGCCAGAGCAGAAGTTTGACTGGACGGTCGGTGTGTTGACCGCGACGTCGTTCGCCGTTGGTGGTTTGACGTCGATGGTCGCCGGTTACTTGGGTATGATGGTTGCCGTCTACTCGAACGCCCGTACGACGGTGTCGGCCATGAAGGAAGGCTCGCGCGGCTGGTCGGAATCGTTCAACACTGCGTTCCGTGCTGGTGGTGTGATGGGTTTTGGCCTCACGTCGCTGGCGTTGCTGGTGCTGTTCGTGTTGATCAAGGCTTTCGAGACCCAGTACCCATTGGCTACGCACTCGAAGCAGTTGTTCGAGGCCATCGCCGGTTACGGTCTTGGTGGTTCGTCCATTGCCATGTTCGGCCGTGTCGGCGGTGGTATCTACACCAAGGCCGCCGATGTCGGTGCCGATCTTGCGGGCAAGGTTGTTGAGAACATTCCAGAAGATGATCCACGTAACCCTGCTACCATTGCTGACAACGTCGGTGACAACGTCGGCGATGTTGCCGGTATGGGCTCGGACCTTTTCGGTTCGTTGGCCGAATCGACGTGCGCGGCCCTTGTCATTTCGACCCAGAGCCCTGAAATCATTGCTGGTGGTTGGCCATCTGTGCTTTTCCCACTGGTGATCACGTCGACCGGTATCTTCGTGTCGGCAATCACGTCGTTCCTTGCTACCCACGCGTGGCCAGTGCGTCGAGAGAAGGATGTGGAGACGGTGTTGAAGGTGCAGATCTTCGTGTCAACTGCTTTGATGACTGCCCTTATCATCCCAGTTGCTTACTGGTTGCTCCCAGCTTCGTTCACCATTGGCGGTGTCTACACCGTGACCCCAATCAAGGCTTTCTACTGCGTTGCCGTGGGCCTGTGGGGTGGTTGCATTGTCGGCTTTGTGACTGAATACTTTACGTCGCACAGCTACACGCCAGTGCGTGAGGTCGCTCAGTCGTGCGAGACTGGCGCGGCTACCAACATCATCTACGGTCTTGCTCTTGGTTACAAGTCGGCCATTATCCCAATCACGGTGATCTCCATTGCCGTGTACGTCGGTTTTTCGGTTGCTGGCATGTACGGTGTTGCTCTTGCTGCGCTTGGTTTCCTTGGCACGCTCGCGACGTGCCTCGCCATTGATGTGTACGGCCCAATCTGTGACAACGCTGGTGGTATTGCTGAAATGTCTGAGCTGCCAGCTGAAGTCCGTGACAAGACGGATGCCCTTGACGCTGCTGGTAACACCACGGCTGCCATCGGTAAGGGTTTCGCCATCGGTTCGGCCGCTTTGGTGTCCCTTGCTCTGTTCGGTGGTTTCGTTACCCGTATCGAAGAGACGAGCATCAACATTTTGTCGCCAATCACATTCGCGGGTCTGTTCATGGGTGCCATGCTCCCATACTGGTTCACTGCTATGACGATGAAGTCGGTGGGTGTTGCTGCTATGGAGATGGTGAAGGAAGTGAAGCACCAGTTCGCGACGATTCCAGGTCTTCTTGAAGGTCTTCCAGGCCACGGTCCACCAGACCACGCTCGTTGCATCAAGATCTCAACGGATGCGTCGCTCCGTGAGATGATTCCACCAGGTCTTCTTGTGATGCTGTCGCCAATTGTTGCTGGTACGTTTTTCGGTGTCCACGCCGTGTCGGGTCTTCTTGTCGGTGCGTTGACGTCGGGTGTGCAGCTTGCGATTTCGCAATCGAACACCGGTGGTGCTTGGGACAATGCCAAGAAGTACGTTGAGAAGGGTTGCGTGTCGGTTGAGGACAAGGAGGGCAAGCTCATTGTCCAGGGCAAGGGAAGCGCTATCCACAAGGCTGCCGTCATTGGTGACACTGTCGGTGACCCGTTGAAGGATACGTCTGGCCCAGCGCTCAACATTTTGATGAAGTTGATGGCCATCATCTCGCTCGTGTTCGGCGACTTCTTCAAGAGCATCAACGGTGGCCGCGGTCTCCTCAACATTCCTCTTGACCAGTAAGCAAGCCAATAAGATAGTTTTTGCTGTGTGAAAGAGTCCACGTTAGCGTGTCTGAGAAAGTGTAGAGAGGTGAAAATTTTTCTGTTGCGGCCTTGGTTCGCTATTAGCCTTTATGGGGTAATACGAACATCTGCATTTTTTGTCTCTATTTGTTTCGTTTTGTCTTGCATTTGGATGCTGCGAGATGTTTCGTTTTCGAATGCAAAGTTCACACTTTGGAGGGACCAGAGTGTGGTTTACACAACTGCTTTGGTGGATGATTGATTTACCCATGTTGAAGTTGTGTATGAGGTCATTTGCGTGTTAAATAGCTAGTACCATAACGTCTTCAGTATCAGCAGTGGGCCGGGTACAAACCTGCTTCAGCTCTGAGACCTGCTTCAGCGCTGAGACTGGACACTTGGAATCCATCTTCTGCTCACGTTAAATAACCGCACGTCGGATACAAACTCGCGTCAGCCCTTGATACGTGCACGTCCATTCCTCAAGTTTTCAACCACCACTCCCTTTGCATAACCTTTAAAAAGACATTAAATGCAGATAAAGTGGTACCTCAGAATGTCATATACACTCACAACATTGAGGGTGAGAAAGTGTCGGAAAAGGTGTAATAGATACCCTGTCATTTTCGATCGGTACCTCTATGGTTGAAAAGTGAGGATAGACTGTACAGACTGGCCCCTCATCCCCCTCCCTCACAGTCAGTCAGTCAGTCGGCCGGCCGTGTTTGAAAAGCAAGCGTTCGTCTGACCACGTGAAGGTCCATTTCCCTTTCGGAAGAACCACACGAAGAGCAGACGCACGCACGCACGCACGATGCTGCCGACCGCCGCGACGCGCCGGAAGTCCTCACCCGAGAGCGGCTTCATGCTGCTTCCCCGCGCGTACGTGTACGTTGGTGTGGCCTTCATCTTCATCATCGGTATCCTCTTCGGGAGCGGCTACCAGCAAGCGAACGCGGGCGTCGGCCACGGCATCGCGACCAACTCGCAGCAGTATGTCATCACCAAGCCCACGGTGCTGGTCACGGGCGGACTGGGCTTCATCGGCAGCCACGTCGTGGAGGATCTGCTCGCGAACGGATTCCATGTACGTGCATGAAGAAGTGAAACTGGCCACAATATCGGACATTTGTACTGTGACTGTGGTACTAACAGGATCTTTGCTTCCTTCCTTTTCCCTTCTTGTTCAGGTTGTCGTGTATGATGATATGAGCAACGGCAGAAACTTCAACCGAGACACGGCGGCAGTGCTGGTGAAAGACATCACGGTCGTGAACGACTACTCGTTCATCGTTCACAAGGTACGCTGCAATCCCTCCATTGTGCTGGCGAATCATCAAACAATCGTTGGTAAAAAGGGGAACCTAACTCGGTCTCCTATATTTTGTTCCACTTTGTAGGTGGATTACATTGTTCACTTGGCGGCGGCGATCTCCGTGGAAGAAAGCACGCGACTCCCAGAAAAGTACGAGCGTATCAACGTCGAGGGCTCTCGCAAAGTGCTCGACTGGGCTGTGAAGAACGGCGTCAAGCGCGTTGTGGCGGCGTCGTCGGGTGCGACGTACGGCACGCCTCTCCCAGAGAACCTGCCGCTTCGCGAAGACTCTGCGACGGGTGGGATCTGCGCGTACGCGACCACGAAGTTCAAGATGGAAGGGCTCATGAAGGAGTTCAACCTGAACTACGGTCTTCCCTCGACGGCGCTTCGCTTCTTCAACGTGTACGGTCCTCGTCAGGATCCGCACTCATCGTACAGTGGCGTGGTTTCGTGGTTCATGGAGCAGGCGAAGATCAACGGTACGCTGAAGGTCACTGGCGAAGGCGACCAGTACCGTGACTTTGTGTACGTGAAGGACGTTGCGCGCGCCATCCGCACGGCGATGCTTCTGAACGACAACGAGTTTGACGTGTTCAACGTGTGCACGGGCGTGAAGACGACGGTGAAGGAAGTGGCGCAGAAGATTGTGGAGAAGTTTGGCTCGTCGGCTGTGATCACCAACATCCCGTGGCGCAATGGCGACGTGAAGGAATCGGTGTGCTCGGTCGTCAAGTCCCGCGACAAGCTCGGCTTCACGGCGTCCTACTCGTTCTCGACTGGTATCGCGGAGACCCGCGACTGGTTCCTTGAGAGTTAATCGGCAGGGGTGAGCGCCAGTCGAGACGGCCAGTGAGTGAGTGAGTTGAAAGGCTGTTTAGTGAGACTGCGTGCATGACTTGTGCTGAAGGAAGAGTGTGGGTGAATGTACTGACGTGCGTTAACTAAACGAGTTGAAACTTGTCCATCAGTTGTTAACAAACGTTATGAACAGCTAGCTGCAATACAGAGTACTGATTTATGTGATTTGACAATGCCTGCGTAAATAAATATACTTGTATAAGTTAGTAACAAGAACACAGAGGGGCTCTGTACCATACACAAATGGTTCTTTTGGCTTGATTTGACCCTTGAGTAATGTGAGCCACATCGATATGAGAAGCCAATTGTCTCTGAATTAATACCGCCACAAATCGTCTTGGCTCTTTCTGAGAGGATAGTTCATCGATGTCGCTCTCGACCATCATCATCAACCAGCGACGCTCTATTATAAATATAGCAGCTGCTGGAGCACGTAGCGTTCGGTACTGCAAATGGCGCAAAAGAATTGCCATCAAGCAAGTATGTGCTCTCTCTGCACGAGACATTGGAGCTTCGAAGCCACCTTTTATCAACTCAAAGAATCTCATTTGTTATCCATGCCTGTCTGTGTTTGATCACGCATCCCTCTCAATACAAGCCTCATGATATTCCAGTTTTTATTATACATCATATTTATGCTCTATCATTTCGTAGTTTGTATGCTAATAAAATAACTGATACTGAATATGCAGCTGCAAAACGCGACAGTGGCACCATGTTCATAACGAGGGGCGCACACTCGTGGTGTTGTCGTGATGCAGTAGACTCTGGATGTGTGTCCGAAGGCGAGTGACTGTCAGTCAATGCGTGAAACCAGGCATTACTCCTCTCCAAGACCGTCTGTCCGTCTAATCATTCGTGCCACCGCCGCCCATTACCCTATCCGAGCGCTTTTAGCACCGCAGGTGAAGCCCGCGCGTCCATGAGGGTGAGATGGGGACGACGGAGAACCGCGCGAGAAATGAAACAATGTGGCGGGTTTTCTCTGTTCGCTGGCTCCACGGATGGACGCAAGCGGCCCCTCCGCCCTTATTGCTTTTGTGTGTGTCTCATGCGCCGACGGCGCTAAACTCCACTCTAACGGCGTGTGTGCTTTGTGTGAACATGCTGTTGTAGCGTTTGCGCATATCCGAGTCGATTTTTTACAGCGCGTGTGTGGCAGCTTGACGCAGATATTTTCATTTAATCGCCCGTCACACGAATTTTTGCACACGACTGTAGCGAGAAGCGACGGCGGGATGAAATACAAGTTTGCGGTGTACGACAAGCGGCCGCGCGCGATCTACACGCAGACGGGGGCGTTCATCTCGATGATCAGCTGCTCGATCATTGTGCTCTCGTACTTGCGCAAGCGCAAGTGGCGGCAGCACCCGAACCCGCTGCTCTTCTGGAAGTCGGTCGTGGACCTCGCGTTCGCCGTGCGCTTCCAGTACGACTGGGACCAGTACGTGAACCAGTACGGCTGCCGCATCCTCGCGACTACGACGCAATTCTGCTCGTTCGCGTCCGAGTGCTGGTTCCTCAGCATGTCGCTCAACCTCTATCAGTGCTCGACCAACCCGTTCACGAATGTCAAGCAGAACATGCAGTGGTACCACCTCTTCTCCTGGGGCATTGGCCTCTTCTTCTCGGCGATGCTCTGGTTCTCCGAAGTCGAGTTCAACCCGCGGAACGACCCGGCGTGCTTTGTGGACGAGAGCGACACGACGTTCCTGCTCATGTACTACGTCGTCGTTGTGCTCTCGGTGTTGTGCGCCGTCGTATTTTCGATCCTCGAGTCGCGCTCGCACACGTTTGGCGGCATGAAAGAGGCGCTCGAGGCGAAAAAGGACGTGATCCGAAGCGCTCGGATCTTCACCTTTGCGTACATCATCTACCAGATCATCCTCATTTCGCTCTGGATCTCCGACATCGCGTTCTTGGAGGAGCGCGAGCCGCTCGTGCAGGCCGTGCGGAACATCACGTCGTTCCTGCAGACGTCCAAGGGTTTCATCGATCTCGTGATCTGGTTGTGCATCAACAAGTGGTCGGTGTCCGATTGCGTCGGTCGAGAGAACGCGTCGTTGTCGCTGGAGGCGAGCGAGGGATTCAGCGACATTGACATTGACCTTCAACCTCAACTGAATGCCGCGCTGCGCAAGGAAGTGCTGCACTTTACGACGCGCGGCGTCGTCGCTGCCTCGAGCAATGTGCCCAAGGTGACGGACGCGCGCCGCGTTGTGCGCCTGCGGCTCCATGAGATGGGCATGACCGTGCGCTTTAACGACTACAACCCGACGTCCTTCCGGGACATCCGCCGTGGCTTCGGGATCAAGGAGGTCCTGTATCGAAAATCGTTTTTGGCGACGTGCCACGAACGGATCCAGTCGGGTGGCTCGAGTGGCGCGTTCATGTTTTACACGGCCGATTACTCGTTCCTGGTGAAATCCGTGACGAAAAGCGAGCGCGCCGTGCTGCTGCGCATGCTGCCTGCATACATCAAGTACATGAAGACGCACCCGGGCTCCCACTTGACGCGGTTCTACGGCTGCCACTCGATCGAGATGTACGGCCAGGACTTCAGCTTCGTGGTCATGGGCAACGCCATCGGCCGCGTGAGCATGCACCAGTTCTACGACATCAAGGGCTCGTGGATCGATCGCAATGCCGAGGTACGTTTTTGCGTTGTGCTTATACGCGACTAGTGACTTTGATCTCTAACATTGCTGTTTATTGTTTTTGTGCGGAACGTGTAGGCGATTCCGCCGGGGAAGACAGTGATCTGCACGTACTGCAGCAACGCGTTCAAGTATGGGTCGACGTACGTGCTTTGTGTCATGCTTCTAGTTGCGTGCTTCTTGATTCCATAATTCTAACTTGCTGCCGCTTTTCTTTGTTTTTTATGTGGATGGGCAAATCCCAGTGAAAGCTGTCAGTACAGTATCCACGGCACGCATTTGCCCCACGTAGTGCTAAAAGACAACGATTTCCACCGTAAGCTTCGTGTTCTTCCAGATACAGGTAATGATGGCTCTCTCGCATACCTTCCACATTTTCTTGATATTTGTTTCTCATTGCCCTACTTCAACATTATCTTCGTATACAGCGGATGAGCTCATATCGCAACTGGCAGCCGACAGCGATTTCCTGTGCGCGCAGGGCATCATGGACTACAGTCTCTTGCTGAGCGTGCACAGCACCAAGTACGTCGTGGACCACACGTCGTTCGATGCCAATAGTCTGATCAAATCCCCCACGAAGCGCAAGGTGAACTACCCGGTGTGCTACCCGGACGCCGACGATCCGTACGCGTCCACACTCTTCAACGAGCTGCTGGAGAACACTGCCGAGACGTCGAGCGACGAGGATTTGGCCGACATTGAGACAGGGAACCGCCAGAAGTTTGCGCGAAGCTGTCGGTACTCGGTGCTCAACTTCCACGACGAGTCGAATCGAAAGCTGCAGATCAATGCACCATTACTCGGCAGCAACGGCACGTTTAACCGGTACGACTCGGTCTCGTTTACGCCGTCGCTGGACCTGGGCTCACCGCACGTGGACCAGACCAAGTGGATTGGCAAGCGGTCGCTGGAGAAGCCAGGGTACCAGGCGTACGTCGTCGTCGGCCCGGACTACTACACGCTCGGAGTCGTCGACATGCTGCAGACGTGGACGTGGTGCAAGCGCCTGGAGCGGTTATGGAAGACGTGGGTTCTGCGCTGTGACGGCAACGGCATCTCGGCCGCGCCGCCGAAACTCTACAGCGACCGGTTCAAGCGCAAGATGCGCGAGATTATGCTCGTCTCGTCGTCGCAGATCGGGTTCGGACACCAGTAGAGTGAAAAACAAAGTAGTAGTAGATTAGTGTCCATCCAAAGTGGACAATCGTGGCAAAAGACAACATCATACAATAGTTCAAAATATACCAACAATGTAAACTTTTTCGAGCCTTTTACGACTCCATGATCATCATATCGTACTCCTGGAGCTTCTGGAGCGCCTGGAACGCCGAGTGCGTGATGAGCGTGCACTCGAGCTCGCCCATCTCGTCCACGTCGGCCAGCGCCATCAGCGCACGCATCTGGCGCTGGCTGATGTCTGAAAACGTGTTGTGGATCGCGCTGAGGACGTCTTCGCGAGGCAGGATCCCACGGTGACCTTCGTCCAGAGCTTCGAGCGCTCGCGCCAGTGATTGCTACAACAAATTTGTTGTTAGCGTGATAAGAGAATGCAAAAGAAAGCAAATTGCCGCATGAAGCCTACCTCAAATGTGTGCTGGTTCATGTCGAGGACCGTGTAGTACTCGCTTGTCTTGCGGTACTTTTGCAGGTACGCGGCGAACGTCTGCTGCGAATCAAAGCTCACGAGCACGACAACCATGCCGGCGACGTGGGCCGCAAACTTCTCGTAGTTGACGAAGCCGCTCTTGTCTTCCTGGGCCTCCGAGAGCACCGTGATGATCTGGAGTCGCGTGAGGCCAATGTCTGCAGCCCTAAAGAGCCGCGTGAGCTCGGCGACCGTGAGCAACCCCGTGGCCTCGGTGTCGCCGCTCGCAAACACCTTAACAAGGTACTGGGTGAGCGAGTCCTGGTCGTTCGGGAGCTCCACAACACCCTGGACGAACACGTCGCGCAACACGGGGAACACTACGGGGATGAAGTCCAGGTACGCAACCTCCGCGGAGTCATCCAGGAAAGCAAGGGTCTCCGACAACAGGATGTTCACTTCACGGCGTGTCAGACCCAGGTCAGCGTCGAGAAGCGCGTCCACAAACTCGAGCCGTCCGAGCACACCGTGGCCCTCGGCATCGGCGCGCTGCAGGATCTCGCGCAGCAGACTCTCGATCTCGTCCTGCATCATACCGTGAAGGAAGATCTCGGTGTCTTTCTTGGCAAACATGTCGATGCGCGCCTGTCGCTGCGGTTTCGTTGCGCGAAGATGCAGAATCATTTGCAGCGCCACAGGGAGGAAGTCTGCGTAGCTCACGAGTCCCTCGTCATTCTCACTCACCTCAGCGAAAAACGCTTTGAGCTCCACGCTTGAGAGCTGCAAGTGCTCGTCAACCTGACACAAAAGCTATACGAGAAATACACACAACACGACACATCAGCAAATAAGATACCGCACAAACAGAGAGAACCTTAAACCAATCAAACCTGATGGAACGCGTTGTACGCAAGCATGCCTGCGTTCTGCGGATCCGCATCGTGGAACGCGCGCAGGAGAATGTCTTGGATCTCGTCTTCCGAGAGCTTCATGTACATTGGAACGATACTCGCGACCCCAGACGCCGCCGTAGCCTTTGCGCCACCTCCTTCGCGTTTCGCGACGAGGTCGCTGAAAAACTGCGTGCCAAACTCATAGATCGCCTCTTTTGTCTCCAGTTTGCCCTGCTGCCGCAGCACCTCGCGCGTGAACGTACGCAGCAGGTCGGGGAACTCCACGGGCACCTGCAGGGGCTTGGCGTACTTGGACGCCATCTCTCACGCTAGCACAAAGGGTATCAGGCAGGACTCTCAACTGCATGTACGCAACAAGGACAAAAGGTCGTCGAGAGCGGCAAAAGTCTGCAACGGACGACTCGTGAGGTGCGTTTACTAATGCGAAAAGATACATTCATTCATATATCAGATAGGTATCATGAAAGACTTGCAGAGGTCATATTTTCCCTGAAACAAACATCACTCACGGTCCTCGACCTAAGGCTCGTACTTGACGTGGTTGGTCGTGTAGCTCGAGGTCGTGAGGAACGCGAGCGCCTGAGCCTTGACGTCCGCCTGCAGGTTCCCGAGCGCCTTGACCTCGTTCACGGCTCGGTCGAAGAGTGCCGCAAAGCCGAAGAGCTCCGTTGCGATCGACTCTGGTTTGTACGAGAGTCTGCGGTCGGTCTCTGCGGCCAGGAGAAGATCCGCGTAGTCGCGCATCAGCACGGTGTCTTGGCCCCACTGGTTGTCCAAGAGTACCTTCACGGCGTGTAGACGTGCGAACTTGCCCACAAAGCCCCCGGAGAGCAATACTGAGGCGTCAAACGGGGACGGCGTCTTGATGAACTGGACAGTCACCTTCGTTTGCACATCCGCGTCCACGCCAAGTGGGGTAGAGAGATAGACGACCAAACTCAGCGTCTCGGCGGCATAGGTGAACCCATTGACGTGCACCTCAGTAGCCAAGTCTGGAAAGCGAATCGGCTTGAGAGCGTTGCCGTTGACAGACACAGACGCAGCAGGGAGGACACCGAGGAACTCGATCTTGTAGGATCGCGTCTTTGGAGACGCGGGGAAGCTTCCTTTCACAGGGAAAATGTTGAAATCCACTTGGCCACCGCTGCACGAGGCGTACGACGTAGGCGACGTAAGGAGATTAGCTCGGAATGGGTCAAATACGGTTTCTGATGATGGGCACTGAAGCACAAAGTCGAATAGCGTGGACGAGTTGTGGCCGGAGAGGTACTCCTTTGTGAGTCCGTCGTCCTCGAGGAGCTCGTAGTGGCCCTTGGACGCACCAGGAGCAACAACGAGGTGCAGCTTCTTTGGAAGATGAGTGTTCTGTCCCACGGAGCTCTCCGTTGACGAATCATGGTCTGCCATGGGGATGATGGCGCCAGCCTTGGCGAAGCGAGGAATCTCGTTCAGCGCGTAGCTGCACGAGTACACAATCGGGCCGTTGATGACATTGCCCGTGGTGAAATCGTACCATGTGCCTGGTGGCACCCAGATAGATTTGTTTGAGAGCTTCGTCTGGACATCGACAGGGTGAACAACAGGAGACACGAGCAGCTGCGAGCCATACAAGTACTGTTCAGTGAACGTGTACGCTTCGTCGTGCTCGGGCCACTCGAAGAACGCGCCATGAAGCACACTGAGACCCGTTTCGTGGGTCACTTTGGCTTCGCTGTACACGTACGGGATCAACGCCGTGCGCATCTCCATAGCCGCGCGCGCGACCTCGTAGTATTCGTCGTTGTACTTCCAGATGCGACGATCGCTCTTGGAATCCTTGCTCGAGTGCGTGCGGAAGATCGGCGCGAACGCGCCCCATTGCAGCCAGCGCATGAAGAGCTCCGGCTCGGTCGGGTTCTGGAACCCGCCGAGATCGTGGCTCCAGTACCCAAAGCCGACATTCGCTGCCATCGTTGTGAAGTATGGCTGGAAGCGCAGTGAGTCCCAGGACACGAAGACGTCTCCCGAGAAGCCCACAGGGAATCGGTGGTTGCCGAGGCCGCCGAAGCGATGCAGCAACACAGGACGCGCTGAAGTGCGTCCCCAATGGCTCGGATTCGTGAAGAACACATAGTTGAGCCACAGCGTCGGGTTGATATCGCTGCGGCCCTCCTTGACCTGGATCCAGTCCTCGCCCTGCTGCCAGTCGAGCCACCAGAAGTCCACGCCATCGGCCTCGCGCGCGCCAACCGAGTAGTTGAACCACGTCTCGGCAAACTTCTTGTCCGTGATGCGGAACGGCACGTACTTCTGTGTCGTCGGATCAATGCCCATGGCGCGCGCCACGCGCTCGTACGAGTCTTCCCAGGGCTGCACGCCTGACGCCGGGTGCATGTTGAGCGTCACAGCGATGCCTTTCTCATGGAGCCATGCGATGAACTGCTTTGCGTCTGGGAACAACTGCTTGTCCCACGTGAGCCCTGTCCACCCCTTCCGCTGGCCTGCTTGGTCCGGGTTATTGTCGCCGTAGAACGTGAGATGCCAGTCCATGTCGATGACGACGACGTCCAACGGAAGTCCGCGCTGCTCGTACTGCTCGACAATGTCGTGCTGCAGGTCCGCGTCGCTGTACGCCCACCAGCGCGAGTAGAATACACCAAAGGCGAACCGAGGAGGCACCGGGATCTTGCCCGAGATTTGTGTGAACTCACGCAACGCGCCTTTGAAATCGTGGCCATGGCCGAGAAAGTAGAGATCCTGATACGACGTCGCGCTGTAGTAGCAGCGGAACCCGTCGTTGAGCCAGTCGTCTGATGGGGTGACGTTGTACAGCGAAGTCGGCGTGTAGCAGCAGCCCTGCGCCATGCACTGCTCTTGCGTCGCAGTCTCCAGACCACACACGCGGCGCTCTTCGTTCGTGATCGCAGCGCATGCCGTGTCATCCACAGGATCAGCCTGAGTCACCGGCTTGTTCAGCCACGGCCACGACGGATCCTGGTCGAACGTCGCGGCCAACGAGTCGTCCACCACCGTGAAACCATTCTTCTTGCTGATGAGTCCGTACGTGCAGTGGCTGTCGCGCGTGTAGTCCGCACCTTGCTTGAGGCAGTCGAGGTGCGCGGGTCCGTTCACACCATCGAGGGTGCGGATTGTGCCCGGGAGCGCGTCCTGGCGGATCTGGTCCGTCATCGAGGGCTTCCACAATGCATCCTGCTTGTCCAGGAGCTCAACTTTCAAGTTCGCGTCGCTGAAGCTCTCCTTCGAGAGTGTGTCGTACGTCAAGCGCAAGTGCTTCGTCGTGAGCACGATCTTGCCACCGTCTTTCGTCACGACGTAGTCTGGCACGGCATCGAACCAGCGCGTCTGGATCGCCATGGTCGGATCGTCGCGGAACACAGACCCAGCCGACCACTCCATGCGCAGCACGCGCGACGTGAGCACGCAAAAGCGCGCCTTGCCGGCATCCACCAGCGCCTTTGGGTGGCACTCGCCGGGTCTGCCCTTCGAGGCTTCTGCAGTGCCGCATGCCGCCAACAGCGCGAGCGACGCCCAACACGCCAGCGCGGTCTTCATGATGCAGGCGAGAGGGACGGGTGTGTGTGTGTGAGGCGCGTGTTCTAGAGAAGATCTCGCAATGGATGCTTGTGTGCAGCTCAACGGTTTCTCTGAAATGCTTCTGCGCTTCAACAGCTGGCAACCTTCTTCTGGTTTCGGAGATCCCCCGCTGGAGTGACCTGATATCGTTTCCGTTTTTATATTGAATAATGTATGCAGAATGGAAATGGGTGCAGCTATCCCTCGATAGAGTGACGTTGAAGCCCCAACGGATAGAAAGGAAATGGCAGCACTGTAACGGCTGACCGGCTCGAAGCGATTGCTGGTGGCAGTGAAAGGAGCCTGTGCATGTAGTTTCCCTAAATGGAGCCGTAGAGCCTCGCTATATCAAATCCTAAAGCACTGCTATGGCGTGAGATCTTCTCGCTGAGTCTGTGACCAACGCATCGCGATCGGCCTTTTCTCTATGTATATGCTCTTTTGTCCGAGTCGTCTCCATGCGCTTTGTGTTCTGCAGCAACAACCGCCGCCGTCCTTCTGGTGTAGCTGCGTTGTTGTAGCACATGCCGGTGTAGTCCCGCTACTGTACGCTCAATGGTCCCATGAGTCATGGTTCATGACGCTCCAGATGCGACATGACCACAAAGGATTTGTGCATTAAGGCGTGTCAGGATACATTATTCCGCGTCTACTACACTTGTGCATCTTCAGTTAGAAAGCCGCCGCCTGCAAGAAAGATGAGGCTCAATGCGCTTTGGTTAGCGTAAATGGAGGCGCATGTTTTGTTCGCATCGACGAGAGCGACTCGGTTGGTGACTTGAAGGAGGACTAACGAGATCATCGAGCAACAGAGGCTTTTTGTGCTAATCTGGCGTGGCTGACCGGTCGACACGTTGGCCTTTGCACGGCTGCTATCAGTGCACTCAATGAAGCCTATTCCTCTCGTGTGAGAAGTTGTCGTATACCTCCACCGGCCGAGGAGTGGATCGGTATGCTGCAGTACGAGTCACTATATCAAGACAAGGACAGCACACTTTAATTCCTGGTATCAACGCGTGCTGTGGCGGTGTTGAGTACGATTAAGGCGAAAGAACTTGGTGAGCTGGAACGCCTTGGCCCCGGAGGTGAACCCAATGCTGACATAGCCGAGATTTGCGTTCGTAAAGGCATTCTGGTTCAAAATGGAAGTCGCATCGAGTTCTCGTCGCCAGTGATGTGGCGATTCTTCGTCAAGTTGCGCGTTGGCCACATCGTTTGAGCGCTTCATGCGCCTGAAGCGCTCCTGGATTTGATCACTCAAACCATGCAAGCGATCGATTACAATAGCATCCATTAGACGCTCGGCAGAAGTGTGTCTAGCGATTTCCACGTGGAGAGAGCGTGGGAAATGGAGTTTTATAAGGCCGCATATCGCTCCACACCAAGTACTTTTGCGACGTCAGTAGACATTGGTGCGTTGTTTGGACCAAGTGAGTTCCTTGATTTCGCGGTTCATGGTGGAAACTTTTTGGGAGGATCGAGTTGTTGCGCGAAGACAGCAAGTTGAATGAACACATTGAACGATTTGCGCCTGGCGGTCGCTATTCCATGCTTGGGCTGAGCGATTTCTGCCTGATTGATTTCCGATGCGTTGCTTCGGGTCACGACAACACCATGAAGGAAAAAATCGCAGCAGATATGCGCCGCTGCGAGAAGTTCTTTGTCTTGTGCTATAACGCAGGACTGTCGAATGTGGCTGTGTCCAACTCGCAGATGAGAGTTGTTTTCAGTGTCAGCGTATAGTTTTCTCGGCATCTACTGAACCAGTTTCTCTCGTCATTTGAACTCCTACCGCGTTTGCCTTCAACTCGAGAAAACCAGCATCCGCTGATTTCCCATCGTCCGCGACGTGTTTTGCAAACTCGAAGCTTTACCTTCTATGTCATTGCCTAACAGCATTAATACATGTTGGACCTTTCCAGGTCCGTTTTTCCGTTAGGATTGATTTGCTTTTCGTACCCATTGCTGAATTTGCGAGGAATTCTGCCATGTCGTTTAATCTACGCTTGTCCAATTTACGCGCCGACATTGTTATATACTAAGAACCAAGCATATCTGTCTGTGTGATGAAGTTGTTAGCGGACGAAAGCAGGACACAGGGACTGCCATATACAATGCTTCTTTTGCCAGTGTAGTAGGCTGTAGAAACTGACACCGTTAGGGAAGCTGGCGCTTCCTGGTAAACCTTCTTGTATTGAAATCCTTGCAGCAAATTGTCTACTGAGTGCTGGCTGAGTTTCCTCCAGCAAGCCACTCCTACTTCTAAGAGTATCTATCGTCCTTAATGTTCACCGTTCTTAGCCAGCTCAGCTCCACTCGACGTGAAGCACGATGAGTGGCCAGGGCATGGAATCTTATCCACATCCTCGGCCCACTACAGTCAGTCATCTTATTTTCTTATTTTCTTGTAGTAAAACGACTGGGGACAGCGTAATGGCGTCAAGTGTAGGAATGAATATTGTACGTGGTTTACCTAATTGGAGTCACAAAGCCTCCGCTTTATCTATTCCTAAAGCAATGCTATCGTATATGATCGTCTCGCTGTGTCTGTGCTTCCCTCTATGTATGATGTGGTTGCCTTATAAAAGATACATACTGCCCTTGCTTTTCTTAAATAAAGTCGTCTTCTTCTTCGTCGTCCTTGCTCTTTCCACGGCCGCCATTACTCGCAGCTTTCGGCGACGTCGTCGTGCTGGACTTGCGGTAGATCGCGTTCGAGATGCCGCTGTCACTAACCTGTTTGCCCTTCCCCGAGACGCTGCTGGCCGATGACGAAGACATGGTTGCCGACGGAGAAGAAGATGAAATCGACTTGGACGATGGCACCACTTTCGCAGTGCTGCCGCCATTCGTGAAATGCTCTTCACGTTCGTCGTTGTGCGCCAATTTGAGCTGAATCTCCTCTTCATCAGAGTCGTCTGCATTCCAAGCCGAACTTGGCGTCAGCGACTTCAACATGGGCACACAGAAGCACAAACAATGTTTAGTCTCGCATGTAATGACATCACGCTCAATACGCATCGCTAGAGACGTACCAGTTCCACATAGCGTCCCGTTTCGCTGCCGCCGTCTTCCGTTCGGGTCTTGAGCAGCACGACGATCCCCAAGATCGTTACGATGCCGCCGACTGTGAACATAAACATCTGCGCCCGCGTCATGTTGACGTACTCTTCAAAGTACATGATACCGCCGAGCACGCTGGTCAGAATCCAGAAACTTTGGTACACTGGCACGACCACGAGCGCATCGAAGCGCGCGAGTCCTCCATTCAGGAAATGCACCTGGCAGCCGAGACACATGCCCATGCCGCAGATGATGAGGTAGGACGCCAACTGCGTGAACATGTACGCCCCAGCTTGGCCCCAGATCGCGCTTTTCAGCAGCTCTACGGTCGACTTTGCGAGCAGCACAGACTGGCCGCCAAACGTGCCAGCGATGCCGCCGTAGCAGATGATGTGGTACAGTCCGCCTTCATAATTGTGCGTGCGCTCAATGTACCGGCTGAAATAGAACAGTCCGCCGATGAACAGCACGATCAGGAAGATGTACGCGTACATGACTGGCTGCTGGTACAAGTGGATGAGGTCTTCGAGCTCGTACGACGGCGTGCTGTGCCCTGCAAAGATCACGGTCAGCGTCACGCCAAAGAAGATGATCACGGTCGCGATGATGTTCTGCTTGGTCACTTTCTCCTTGTGGAAAATAGGTGCGATGAACATGTTCCACACGAGCGAGAGCGCCGCGAGCGGCGCCAGTAGCGTCTGTGGGGCCATTCCGAATGCGACAAAGTCCAGGAGCGAGCCGAAGCACACGAGTGCAAAGCCCAACACCCAGAGCGGTTGCTTGAATGTTCCTTGCTTCGTCTCGGCGGTCTCGTTGCGTGTCATGGAGAGCTTCTGCAAATTGATGCCGATCGAGTTGAGAATGGAGAACACCAGCGAAATCGTGAATCCCGCGACCCACATACCGACGGCAGGACCGCTGTAATCCATCTTGAAGCACTTGCTTTTACTCTCAATCTCTGTTGGGAGAAACTGCGTGCAGATGTGCTCGAGTCCGGGGCATTTTTTCTTCGCGTTGTCGTGGCACGATTTCTGGCACAGCAGCGTGTAGTCACGTCCGATCTCGCACGCGGGCAAGTGGATCGCGCACTCCAGGCGCTTGAGAAATGCGCCGCAGGAGCTGCTCGCATTCATGAGATCGAGGTCGTAGATCGTCTTGTTGAGCTCCACCTCGCTCTTGCCCTCGTATTGCGGCAGCTTGGCCAGTTGCATCGTCGTGGCGTTCGTCCACGCGTTGAACGCCGTCAGCGCTGCGGCATCGAGCTCCTCGTACGCGGACTCCGAGGGGCACACCGCGAAGGACACATGGGAGCAAAAGTCAAGGCCCGACGGCGTGCCGCACGTGCTCGAGCACTCGAGCGCCTGAGCACCTCGAGCGAGCAGCCACATGGCTGCAGCTCCCAGGAGAGCGTCGCCGCGGCGGTGAACACGGTGATGACTCCACATATCCGAGGATCTCTGTTCTCTCTTGTGTTGCGCTCTTGTTGGCGTTGCGGCGAATACCCACAGTGAGCGCAGTGCACCACCACCCTCCTTCTCCCCTTTGCTGTTGGTGTCACTGTGTTGCTTTGGGTGCAAATGCCCAGAATAGAAGGGAATCCAACGCGCCCTCTTCAAAACGATTGGATGTAGTCTCATCTGCATCGGTGAGATATTGTATCATGAGGGTTTTTCATATAGTGTTTGTATGCAATTGACACACTTGGATCCAGACCATTATGTATTTATAGAGCGTGAGGTAAGACGTGGGCAGGTCTATAAATGGAAGATGGAAACCACTTGTGCGGAGACTGTACACCGCATCGGCTATAAAAAGGACTCCCACGCGGTGCTGCCATGTCTTTTTTGCGTTGGTTGTCTCTATTATAAGAGCATTTTTCCTACTGCTCCGACGACCGACAGGCGGAATAAATAGAGAGAGAGGCTAAGGGGGAGCTTCCTTGTTGCTCCAATTGCTGCTTGAGCTGCTGGGCACGTGCGATACGACAGCTGCACGCTGCCGACTGTAATCTTCAGCGGACAGGTGCTTGTGGTGGTGGGGTTGTACTGTACTACAACAGGAGTCATTTAACACATGTCTCAGAATCTCTTTTATCCGGATTCACGATACAACCCCTCACAGTTGGAGTACTAGTTTAAGATATTTAACACTTGCAACTAAATCCGGACTATGCGATTTGAAAGGGTAAGCAACTGTAGTATGCAATTCAAGAGGCACAAGGCCCACAAATCGACTCGGATACTCACTTTGGCCAATACAATGGGAAACAGCACGTCGTCGAGCCACCGCGGCGGTGCCGCTGCCGAGTGGAAGGGGCCCTTTAGCGACACGGTGCGTGTACACCCCAATACATGGCGCTCTATCCTCTACTGTGTGCTCAGCTGTGTGTGCTTGTACCTTTCTGGTTATTGTCAAATGCTGCGCAGGAGTACGAGTGTCTCGTGGCCAAGTACAAAGATATCACGATTGGCGCGACCACGGTCTCAGACGTCCATGCGCGGCTTCAGGTGTACCAATTGGATGCATATATAACGAACGGGTGTGTGAGTGCGTGTGCTGTGTTGCTGACTGCGTGCGTTCGCTTTATTTCTCTACTTTATGTGTAGAAATTACTGCAACTTCCGTTGAGCGAGTCGATTCCAGAGCAGTACCAAGTGTGCATTAATGCACTCGGGACTGCATTCTACGAGTTATGTTTGCTGTCCTGTGAGGCCGACGGGCGAACAGCTGCGTCCAACAAGGTGCTGCTGATCGACTTTGTGCAAGCGGGTATGCTTCTAGTAGTGTAGTGTCGTGCCGCTATTCTTGACTGTTGTTCTGCTGACGATCTTGTGTTTCCTCTAGTTGCCGCGTGTGTGCGTTCGTCCTCGCAATCCATTGCGCGAGCGCTTTTCCGTCTCTTTGCAGTGACGAACCGCTCGACGATCTCAGAAGACGAGCTCACGCAGCTCTTCCTTGCGCTGCTGATCATGGCCGACGACAAGATCGCTGTCGAAGACCCGAAGAAGGCGCTCCACGTGGCGCAGAAACTCACGCATGCCGTGCTGCCACTGCCTGTCGGATCCACACCCCAGCAGACGTCTAATGACGAGTTTGTGCGCTGGTTGAGCGGCCAATTCCCGCTCTTTTACTCGGTTTTTGTCTCGTGGATGGCCACGAAATGCCTGGATACACTCGCGCGGCCATCGTACCACTCACCACGGCTGTCCCACAAATCGGATATCCTCTCACGGTAAGCGTAAAAGTCAATAAAATGTGGGCTATAACGTCGTGAGTTTGGGCTAATATTGTCTGCATATGGGCAGAACGCACTTCGTGTGTTTGTCGGCAGTCGCGAATCCGATCCAGAAGCCACTCTCTCGTCTGTACACCAGCGCGCAAGATGGACTGAGCTTCAATCGGCTCTGCTTTCATCTACTGGGGTACACGGGGTCGACGCTCGTGGTCATTCAAGACACAGAAGGAGGTACGATACTCTACAAGCCCTCTTCAATTTGATACATTGATTCTCTCACCCTATATTACATGTCTTTCGCAAATGCGCAGCGGTCTTTGGGATGTTTTGCGACTCGGAATGGAAAGAATCGAGCCGCATGTACGGTGGCAATGGATGCTTCCTGTTTCGCCTCGAGCCGCAGATCAACATCTACAACGTGAGTGGGGCGAGTAGCGGAAGCAACAACAATTTCATGTACCTAAACTCTAAGGGGTATTCGCTGCCTCGTGGCATCGGCATGGGCGGCAACACGAACAAGTTTCGACTGTTTGTGAGCGAAGACTTTGACGAGAGTAGCTATACGACGACCCAGTGCATGTCCTTCGAGTCTGGGAAGCTCTCAAGCCGCGAGCACTTCACCATCGACGCGATGGAAGTCTGGGGCTGCGGCGATGAGGAGGATTTGCTGAACCAGAAAGCCTTGCGCAACGAGACCGCCGAGATGATCAATCGCGCGCGAAAAGTGGACAAGGCGCAGTTCGTTGGCAGCGACTTTGACAAGGAGATGTTCCTCGGCAAGACGTTCGGCCACGGAGCTGACCAAGCGCGCGTGGCTGACGACGAGAGTTAAAATCGTGTTTTCTGTATTACGTAGTAAGTCTTAATTCCTCTAGGTGGTGTGCAGCTTGGATCTCCTCCAAGTCAAAACTTTTCCTCGATTTTCTCGCCTTTTTTCTTCCACGTTTTGAAACATGTCGTAAAAGAGAAGAGAAAACAAAAGAACCCGACACAATTTTTCGGATGATTCCGTCTGTCGTACTATACATCGCAATGGACAGTAGTATGTTACCATTTATCGACTCAATCGGGCTCGTGCCTCGCCTTCTTCGAGCATGTCCGTGTCACCAACAACGTCATCCGCTTCCACTTCCCCTTCAAGTTCCATGTCGTCAAACTCTTCATCGTCTTCCTCGTCGTCGTCTTCATCGTCCTCTTCGTCGTCCTCTTCGTTGTCATCCGAGATAACCGACTGGTCATAATGACGACGTCGTGCTCCGTGCAGCACGTTGCAATTCTCTTCGTCTTCATACTCGCCTCGATACGTGCTGCAGACCCGCAGTTTGCCCTGCTTGGTGCCATAGAGAAACCCACCACCGCAAATCGGACTAAACAGCGCGATGTTGACATCGTCGAGTTCGCTCTCCACATGAGAAAGCAGCTTCATGTCGTCCCAACGATAGATTCGGGTGACGCGGTGAATGGGGAACTCGGATTCTCTGCAACAGCAAACAAACAGAATTAGCATCAAGACGATGTTAGTGCATAGTTACCTCTCACTCAAGTAACTTACCTCTGGATGCGATCTCGGACGCCGTAACCGAGCAACACATACGCCGACGTGGGCGATATTTTCACCGACGTCACTCCGCCGGCTGCTGTTTCTGCCAAGTGGCATGTCTGGATGACTCGACCAAGCTGCTGCGGTTCCAACGAGATCAATGCGAGCCATGTAGACTGGATCTCCGATGCTAGTCGACCGCGCTGGCTACGTTGATTTCTTGTAAATCGTGTCCGACTAAGCGCGATATTGGGGCGAATCTGGGTGTAGCGCTGCTGTTGAGGCGCGGCAGCTGGATTCAACGCAGTTCCGCGTGCAGACCCGAGAGGCTGGTGGCTGTGATGCAGTCCATTCGTGACCTGCAGTCGAGGTCGAACTCGCCGGATTTGCTGATTCATGTACTGATCCATACTCAGTGACAGGTCAGACGCGGCTGACTGCAGTGCGGCTAGTATGTTTGGCGGCTGCAGCATGATGCTCGGCATGGAAAGGAGCCGAGACTGCTGGAAACCCGCCAACGAGGCGGCATTCACACCACTACTGATGGCAGAAGCAACAACCGATGCAGCTAGACTACTACTATCAGTAGTAGTAGTACTCTCGGTGGACTGGACCGCAGGCATCGACGTATCGTTCGCGTCGTCACTGGGGATCACTTCCTCTGCGACTTGTTCCTGTGGGGCCGTGGCGAGAATCTGCTCTAAATCGTTGCTTGCTTCCATCTCGGCTTCCATCTCTACTTCTTTCTCTGCTTGCCGCAGTGAAAAGTCTGCACAGATCGACAGGTACCGCCCGCATCGTGAAATGTCAAACCCGCCGTCGTTGTAGATCAGCGCGTGCGAGAGCACGACTTGGCTGTTGTACATCGCTTTCTTCACCAAGAGCGGCTCTGGAGCAAGCGACCAGGACGGATCGAAATCCCACATCGTCAATGTCACGGTTAAATCTGACGGAGGAGCCTGGCCCTGTGGACGCTAAACGTCAGAACAATTGTGTTTTAGTAGGAGAAAAAACAACAACACAGTGTGCAGACGCAGCAAAGATAACCACTTACTAGATATCGCTCGTTTGCTTCGCCAACCATGATCTTTGTCGGATCCGGGAGAAAGGTCACGGATCTCAGCGTCTGATAACTAAACATGGCGATCCGCGGCGACGTGTGCTATCGGAAAACAAAAAGGAGTATTAGAATGGAACCCTCGAAAGCAGGCTTGTCGGAAAGTGTTGTGGTACCTGATAATCCCACGTGTAGACACACGTTCCACTCGCAATCGCTAAAATATCGCCAGATGGGTGAAAAGAGATCGAAATGATGGCATGACGCAGCGTCGAGACGTACAAGCATCGTCCTGTTTCGATATCCCAAAACCTGCATTTGTTCATTGCAACAATCAGTCATCAGTCAATTTACGCCATGTGTTCATGGTCCTGTATGCGCTGTGTACCTGACTTGAAACCCAAGGCAGCCCGATGCGACATATCGCGGGTCTGTCGGGTGGAACTTGACACTCCACGGTGTTCGCGGGTGGCCCACGAGTGTCTGCATCATATATACATGGCCCGAGAATCGACATAAGTGATCAGCTTGAGCTTAAGGATCAACTAGATGATGAGGGAGAATGCGCGCAACGGACCTGAAGTATTCTTCCAGTCTCAAAGCAAATGATCTTCACTGTGTGATCTCCGTGCGTCGAAGCAAACGTTTTCCTGTTAGGCAAGTAGTAAATCCGTATAAGCAAGTGCATGTCAACACTATCACAAAGACAGCAACACCCGCATATTTTGCCCCAGACGCTTACCCATCAGGACTAATTGCAATCGAGATCGTCGACTTGGTCGTCGGCGGTAGCTCAAAGTACCGGCTTTGATGCTAAACAACGTAATGCCACCGCTTCCGTCAGCTCTCTGTGTTTCCAGTCTTCCACAAGGCGTCCACGTCTTTCCTACGCACCTTTGCGGCACTCTCGCGCTCAGCCCAAAAGTTCTCGCCGCGGTCTTCACCCAGCATGTGCACGGATCGGCGCGCGCCCGCGCCCGACTCGCGCTTGAGCAGAATGGACGCGATGTTCTTCTGGCGGTGCGCGCGCCGGAAGGAGTTGGGCACCCCCGGCGGATTCAGGTCCGCGACCGCGCGCTGCCACACTTTCTTATCCATCAATCTGCGTAGCGCACTCTTTTTTTCCTCTTGCACGCCACCTGCGACGCCCAGGTTTGCATCGAGGGGGGAACCAAGGACAAATCAGGGAGATCGCGCCAAATGGAAAGAGAACGGAGGGTGGAGGAGGGGGGATTAGTACAGCGATAGCGCATGAGGAGGGCGCGTCATGTGCGCATGCAGGGGGGAGAGACTTGAACGATCATTTAATGCGCCCGTCGCGTACCTGTCGTGTGGGTCGAATGAATGCGCGCGCACGCGGCGTCCAGCCCCCGGTTGCTTCCTTGGGCTGCTGCGTCCGATACAAAAACACAATTCTCCCACACACCCGCGAAAAGGTTACAAAAGGGCAAGATTGGCTACTGCCACTAACTACTCTCGTCGCGCTCAGCTGGGGACACAATGGGTACCACAGACACTATAGCTGTTTTGTTGACGGTACTCTTCAACAAAAGAACCTTTGTTGTGTCGGATACGGTACAATTATGAAGGTTGCGCGAAGGTGCGCGTTTCTTTTTGCGTGCTGTGTTGGGTAAAGCAAAGACGTTGAAGTGCCGCCTGCATGCGCCTGATGCTTGCGACGTGGCATCTGAAAAAAATAATCGGTGGTGTTAAGTCGACACATTTTCTTTCCCCCTACATCACCTGCATATGCATTTTTCAACACATTGGTGATTTAACGACTTCTCGCCACATCCGACTCGCCAGGCAGTAAATAAACATGGATATGGATATGCGCATGTATGCATATGAGGCAGTGTGGCATCTCCACAGCGCTTGACGCATGCAGTTATCTAGGTATCTTCATCACCAAGATTCCCTCGCCCCCTTTGCGTGCGTCTCATCAATTATTCGCTCGCTTCCTTCTCTTCGCTCGCCCCATCCCTCCCCCTCTTGGTTGCGTGTGAGTGTGGGTTTTCTAGATTGCGGAGCGTTGGTGCGACATCCGCCCACAACGCCGCCACACGCACAAAGAAGTCATTGTTCCCCACGCGCGCTCCAGGTCACTGCGCGCCTTCACACTTGATTCCCCAAGACCGAGCCACTGTAAGAGACCACCGCCAGCAGCGTCCATGACTGCTTGACTTTGCTGCCAAGGTCACCGACAAGCCATGACGCGACTGGGAGCACGACAAGATAATCTGATCTTGACAGTGAACGGCGGCGCGTGGCGACGGCATCAGCAATAGACAGAAAGAAGAAGGAAGGGAAAGAGCGAGAGCGCGGGATAAAGATACAAAGAGACGTAAACAACAACAACAACAACAACAACAAGACCCCCTCGAAAGAAGCGCGCATTTGCAAGAAGAGAAAAAAGAAGCAGCATGGGCGCGGCGAATAGCGTGCGAAAGCTCACGGTCGACAGCATCGCGCTGCTTGAGCAGCTGGAGCCGAACGCGGACGAGCTCCAAAAGAAGCGCCAAGTGCGCGAGTACATGCAGCATGTGCTCGCGCAGGAGTGGCCGTTGTGCCGCGTGCTACCGTTTGGATCGTCCGAGAGGTAAGACGAAAACACTTTAGTGTGGACGTGCGAATGGTGAACTGATATCTGATTCTGTATGGATTCATTGTGGTCGTAGCGGCATTGGCTTTGGTGGGAGCGATGTGGATCTCGGGATCTATTTTGAAGACGTGGACTGCCAGGCGCATTTCTCGATGGAAGAGCGGATTCAGATTCTTTCCACAGCCTGCGAACGGCTCCGAGATGCGTTTGAGATCAAAGAGTTCATCCGCAACGCGCGTGTCCCGGTGTTGAAGCTCTGGGACCCTAAGCGGCAGGTTCGTACAACGCCAAAACTGCGATTTGTAAGGTTTAGATACCAATCTAACCGCTCTCAATGTGTGTGTAGATCGCATGCGACTTGTGCGTGGGTGGCGTGAATGCGCTTTTGAACACCACGCTGATCAAATACTACGGGCAAATCGACCCGCGGGTCCGACCGTTAATGTTTGCTGTGAAGTACTGGGCAAAACAGCGTGGCATCAACGATTCGGTAAATGGAACGCTGAGCTCTTATGGTAAGGCATTTATCAGGTGTACTTGCTTATTTTCCTTCGAAATATTCACAATGCGTCAATGCGTAGGCTTTTCGCTTCTCTTGATCTTCTATCTTCAATCGCATCACTCGCCGATCTTGCTGCCGTCCGTTCACTCGGTATTCCAGAGTCTGCAGCTCGAAAACAAGATTTCCACGTTGCTACAGCGTCTGAATGCGCTCCCATGTGACGAGATGCAATCCACTTTCGGGACGTCAGTGCAGGACTCGGTAGGTGCGCTGCTGTTGGGCTTTTTCCAGTTTTACGCGTCCCAATTCAACATTGAAGACGAAGTCGTGAGCGTCCGCACAGGAGCGCCACTGTCCAAGGCAACGAAATGGAGCCACTCGGTTCCGTGGCGCATCAGCATTGAAGATCCGTTTGAGCTGACGCATGACGTCGGCCGCGTGATCTTCAACCGCAAGGGCCAAGGTATTCTGAACTTTGAGTTCCAGCGCGCGTTTGATATGGTTTGTCAAGGGCATCGCCTGGACACGATTTGCGCGGCGGATGTGACGTCGTGGAACGTCTCGGCCAGCTGCTACATTTGCGAAGGTAACGACCACAAAGCGAGAGAGTGTATGGCGGTGCATCGGCGTGTGGAGAGCACGAAGGGAGATGCTGCTTCGTTCATGTCCGACTGTTGGTACTGCGGTGAATTGGGTCACTTCAAAGCCGCGTGTCCAATGCTCTGCTTCCGTGACATCCCGCTGCTTCCCGAAGCGAAAGCCACTGCTCGCGTGGACAACGTGCCGTTTACCACCAGTCACCGCCCTTACTTTTCGACTCACGGGCTGTTTCTACCACCAAGCGCGACCTCTCAACCGATCAATATTGCACAGCGGAGCTCTTCGCAGAGCACAACTCCGACGCGTTCGTCAAAGAAGAAAAAGAGATCGCGGATCGGATCGCCCGTGCTGTCGCCATCCGTGTCGCCAGCGCCGCTTGCATCACCGCTGTTGCTGTCAGAGAAACGCCCCAAGCGCCGGTACCAGCAGCAGCAGCACTTTGCGCTGGTTTCTGCGACGCGGATGTGCGGCGACGGCAAGAAATGGGGTGCTGCGAAACCGGCCAAGCTCAATGTGGTGTGCACCACGTAACTGTTTTTGATATTTAATACACGTTGATATTTTTTTGTACAGCTTTGTCTGTTTAATTTCATATTTGAGAACCCTTTTATTTTATGTGCTGGTGGTACAGTGTACCAATTCTTTGTTTGATGTTGTTGGTTGGTTGGTAGCGGCAATTCCCATAGTGAAAGGTTACGTTTGTGCTCAGAGCGGAAAGCAAAAAGCAGCAACAGCATGTCGGTCCGAAGAAACGTGCGCCTCCGCCGCGAATATTTATACCGCAAGGGCCTCGAGGGCAAGGAGCGAGCGCTCTATGAGCACAAGCAGCAACTGAAGGAGGCCATCCGAAGTGCGTACTTGTCATCTGGTGACATAAAATGCACTACCCATGCAATGCGCAACAACAAACAGGTACTGATTGTGGGGCTTGTTTGTTGCTGTAATGCGTAGGCGGCAAGTCCATCCCGACGGAGCTCCGTAGTCAGGAGAAGAGCTTGCGCCATGAAATGGAATACGACGACGTCGTGCACGAGAAACCGCTCAATCATATCGATGACGAATACAAGAACGCGGGCATGTTTGACCCCAAGATCGCGATCACGACGTCGCGCGACCCGAGCTCGCGGCTAAAGCAGTTTGCGCAGGAGATCCGCCTCATCTTCCCCAACGCGATTCGACTGAATCGTGGTGCACACACCGTCGGCGATGTACGTTACCTGCATGAATTTAGTGTCTGCTTTGACCGAAGAGCGGCTGACTAAACTCATGTGTTTGGTCGTTGTTCTTTTAGCTTGTGGAGAGCGCACGGTCGCATGACTACACGGACCTGGTGATCGTCACGGAGACGCGTGGTGAACCAGGTATGTTACCTCAACACAAGCAAAGCGCACTGTGGCGTCGACTGGCAGAGTTCTTACCCAGTCATTTTGATCACGTGTAGATGGATTGGTGGTGTCGCACTTGCCGTATGGCCCGACGGCGTACTTCTCGCTGAGCAACACGGTGCTGCGTCACGACATTGAGGATCGCGCGACGATCTCCGAGGCGTACCCGCATATCATCCTGAACCAGTTCGAGACGGTGCTCGGCAAGCGCGTGTCCAACATCCTGAAGCACTTGTTCCCCGTGCCAAAGCCCGACTCGAAGCGCGTGATCACGTTCTCGAACGACAACGATTTCATTTCGTTTCGCCACCACGTGTTCAAGAAGACGGGACGAGATGTGGAGCTCCAGGAGTGCGGCCCGCGCTTCGAGCTGCAGCTCTACCAGTTGAAGCTGGGCACGTGCGACCAGAAGGAAGCCGAGAACGAGTGGGTCTTGCGGCCGTACATGAACTCGGCCAAGAAGCGCCGCGTGCTCTAAGCGCAGCGAGCGACATTTGCGCGCGCAAAAAAAAGTGCCAGATAAACGCAGACACAATCATGTACACACGACGCCTTGTCCATCCGACGTACGTGGATTGCTGCACAGCAGCATACTCTGTGTACGCATTTGGTGCTTGGGCTGTGCGTCTTGTAGCCTACAAGATAAGTTGTAGGCTCCTGCTCCTCTTATTCCGTTCCCTACGTTCCTACTACCTATAGAGATAATTACTCCTTTTTTCTTTCTTTGCATGTGCACACATCCGCATGTGTTGTCTGTTTCTTGTTACAGTGCCATCATGCGCCAAGATTGTCAACTGCTGATTAATTAGCAATGGTAACTCCATTTGACCCAATACTTCGTGATAACGCTATCCTACAATGCATATTTTTCCTTTTACACTGTTACTATTAAACACTTATCATCACATAAAATATCTCTACAAATACGTATTCTATATATTTATCATTCATTAGCACTGAACGTTATCGTGAGCCACACTTCCAGCTCTGACTATTTCTTCTGTGTGACGACCAGCTGTTTTCCTGCTGCCCAATGCTGTTCAGTTCGCGCGACGACGGCAGCAGAGAGCGCCATTCGCAGAAGCGCCGCTTATAAGCAAGCAAGCAGCTTACCCCAGCGATCACCGTAACCAGCAGCAGCAATGGGTGTGCGACGCTCGCTCTTCTTGCTCGCGCTCGCGCTCGTGAGCTGCCTGGCCGCTTCGCAGGACGCTGACACGCCGCCCCGGCCATCGGCCACGAGCGCGGCCGCGGGCGCGCCATGCACGTCGTCCGGCGGCGCGGCGATCCATCTCAGCAACCACGGCTTCTGTTACCTAGTCGGCCGCCGCATGCGGCGCGGCAGCATCTTCGCGCAGTGCAAGGACGGCGTGCTCACGTGCTTCGCGGACGAGGGCATCCCCGATAAACCGAAGAAAGAGGTAGAGTGCGTGGCGCCGGAAGCCGGCAACTGCAAGTCCTCGGCGGCGCCAGCGGCGACAAATGCGACGACAAGCAGCGCGAGCGAATCGCGCAGCTCCAAGCTGGATGGACTCAACCCGAGCGCCGTCGTCGCGGGCAATCTCGACGTCCCAGGGCTCGACGAATAAGCGTCCAGACGAGCGGAGTGCGTGTGCGTGTGCATGTGGTGCCTTTCGTGTCAATATAATACGCCTCGCTGTATGTAGTTTTTCTTCCCTCCATGTTCGTGATGATCAGATTTTCTTTCCGTTTTCATTTGGTTTATTTCAGAGCACGACAAAGTCTGATGATGTGTCTGTCTAACAATCCAAAACTTTTCCACTACTCAAAGCCTCTTTTTAAAAACACAACGACAAAGCACCGAGCTGCCTGCCCACTCATACATCTCGTCGCGCTTGATCTACAGAGACACATTGATCTCCGCCTGCAAGAACGAGTCGCCAGGGATACGCGCGAGGATCTTGCTGAACGGGTCCACGGGCGCTGCGTACATCTCGAACGTCACGGGTGCGCTCGTGATCTTGCTCAAATCCAGGCGGAAGAACGTCCAGCAGCCCACCTCAATCTCGTCCGTCACCAAGTTGCGGTGGCGCAGCTCCATCACGGCCACACAACCTGCACAAACACAAAACAAAACGTCGATGGTCATTAGTTCAGCATACTGCATCATCAGCCACAGTCATCTACAAAGCGACACGTACCATCCTTGAGATGCTCGAGAGGCGTCTGGATGTTCCACGTGTTGCCAAACCACCAGTAGTTGCCTCCGGCCTGGATCAGCGACTTTGGTGTGTGCTGCGCAGCCTCGACGACCGCGCCCTTCACGTCCAGCACGTACAAATTGAAGTGCGGGGTCTCCATGATCGGCCCCGTTGCGACTGCAACCGCACCGAGGAACACGGACACGTACGTGCTGTCGTGCAGCCGCGCTGGGGACTTGAGCAGCGGCGCTGTTGTGTCTTCACCTCCAGCATGCGTCGCAGGGTCCAGGATCTCCTTCATGTCGTCTTCTGGCGTGATGTCAATCGGCGTCAACCCCTTGAGGTTCTGGATGCTCGAGTCCGCGCCACGTTTCATCAACGTCTCCACGAGATCGAACCGATTCAGCATCACGGCGTAGTGGAGCGCAGTGTCGCCGTTGACGTCCACGGCGTTCACGTCGGCACCGTTCTCGATCAGCCACACACTCACCTTTGCAGCCTCAAAACCCTCATCGTCGTCGTTCTGGACGGCAACATGGAGCGGTGTGAAGCCGAGTTTGTTCTTCATGTTGACGTACTCGCGACGCAGCGAAGTGTCGATGCAGATCATGTTCTGGAACGGTGGACTCGACGTGGCGACGCGCACACCCCGCACCTTGCGGATCGCGGCCATCCATTCGTGGACTTCTTCTTCCGTGTCAGCGACCATCGAGATGATTCCTTCCGGGTTCTTGGAGCTTTTCAGACGAGGAGAATGGATCTCGAAGCAGTTGTCCACGTGCGAGATACGCTTGATCGTGGCATCACAAAGCTCCACGATCTTCAACGGAATCCGCTCCTTCGGCGCCTTGTAGTACGACAAACACACTTCGTCGACCATGACGTAGCGCTTGTTGGCCCATCGGTTGCCACTCGCCTTGCGCAGGAAACCCTCCTTATGCACGACAATCTGCACCGTCGTTGGCAAGACAGGGGGAAGTGCGTTCGACAATCCGCGTCCCATACGGGGAGTCGACGATACAAGAGTGCGTCGACCAGGGCGCTTGATCGCACCACCAGGCTCACCAGGAGCTACTCCTGGCTTCATTGAGAACGACGAACCGGCACTCGACATGCCTCGGAAACGAGTTTCTGGCATTGGAGCTTCGTTGAACGACATCTTGGAAGGCGACTTTGTGGTTGGGGAGCGGATAGACGCAGTGCTGACGCTCGAGATTGAGCGGAGCTTGTCCATCGGTTCATCCGCAGTACTACTGGCGCTGCTAGCGCTTCGCTCGCGGGAGCCACCAAACTCGCTGCCGTGATCAAAACCCCCTGGAATCGCAGTTCGGTTCGCGATCTTTGCGAGCAGCTTGACCATGTCAATGTGAGCCAAACGGCATGCATAGTGGAGCGGAGTGCTCCCCGCCGAGTCCTTGCCGTACACGAGATCTTCCATCTGATGGTTCTCCTCGAGAACGAAGCGAGCGAGGTTCAAGTCACCGTTCTTTGCTGCCACGTGCACCAACGACATCATGTCGTTCATGCGATCGCGAACACGGAGCATACCAGGGACTTCCTGTGCGATGTGAAGGACCTCGGTGAGGTTGTACGAGTTCGCAGCATTGAACATGTCCTTGGTGCGGTTGCGCATACGCACACGCGACAAGAACATCCGTAACACGCCGTGGACACGCGCGAGCGCGCGGCGACGCACCGCGCTTTGCTTGTTGGCCTTGCGTTGGCGGAACACGCTTTGCACGAGAATGATTCGCGAAAGGCTTCGTTTGTACCGTTTGCGTTGGATATATGCGCGGTACCGGGCCTGGATCTTCGTGACTCCACGTCGGCTCTTCATGAACGTTCGGCGGCCAAGGTATGACCGTACCGCGGACTGTGCCACGATCGCGGCTGCCTTCACCTTGAGGAACCGTTTGCGCGCGAGCACCATGCGACTGAACGATTCGAGCGTGATGATCTTCTCGCGAGTCGCGCGGTACAGTTTCGCCTGATAATGACATCGCCAGAGAGATTGCAACACGGCGATTTGCTGCATGCGCTTCTTGAATTGGCGGCGCTTGATTTGCATGCGCCAGAGAGACTGCATCAACACAATCTTCTGACGTTCGTCAACGTATCGCTGCCGACAGATGATCATTCGCCCAAACGCTTCAATGCGCGTGGCCATTTTCTTTTCGCGAAGGAATTTGCGGCGGACGAGCGCGCGGCGGATCATCGCCTGCGAGTTGATCGTGGCTTCGCGGCCCTTGAGGTACTCCGTGCGCACCTTATTCGCACGCACGCGAGCTTGGATCATGATGATGCGCCTCTTGGACCGCTGGTACGCTCGTCTCGCCAGAAAACCGCGAACAATGCGCGCAATTTGGCGCTGCGCCTTGTTGCGCATTACAGCGCGAACGCGCGCCTTCTTGCCGAACTTGAGTCGAGCGAGGAAGCCTCGTCCAACTGCATGGAGCACTGTCGCGGCCTTTTTCATCTCCTTGTACTTACGCTGACCACGGTATCCTTTGTATCGCGCAGCAATCACGGACGCCGCCTTCCGCAAGTCCAGGAACGCTTTGCGCTGCTTGCGCATACGGTGTGCATTGGCGACAATGGACGCCGCGCGCTTTTGCTTCAAAAACCGGTTTCGAGCCAAGTATCGTCGAACTTGCGCATTGATCTTGGTCGCAGCCTTTGGCGCATTGCGCAGGTACCACAATTGGCGTCGAGCGACCTTGCCGCGCTGCCGGCTCTGCACGAGCACAGTGTATTTACGCAGTCTCAAGTATTTACGGCGTTGCACAAACTGACGCGCCAGGGCGTTCAGCAACGTGATTCGGTGGCGCATGCGACGGAAATGAACCTTCGTCAGATACATGCGCACTGTGGCTTGGATCAGAATCACCTTCTCGCGCATGATCAAGTACTTCTTGCGCTGCACCATTCGGCGCACATGCTTTTGAATCTGGACCGCTGCATCCGAGGTGATCTTTCGGGCTTCGTTGTCCAAAATGCGCAGCTGACTGTCGCGCAAGAACACTTTCTTGTGGCCCAATTGCCAATTTTCACGCGCAATGAACCGCAGAATCACTTCGCAGAATTCCTTGTCGGTCATACTGGCGCGCTTTTCCTTGGATACATTGATCTTGCGCGTCAGGATCTGGTATTTCTGGTAGAACTCTTCAAACGAGCGACGAACCGGGAAACCAGATCGACGAATGCGCACCGTTTCCATCACACCCAAGTAGATCAACTGGTTCAAAATCAGCGACGCATTCCATCCCTGAGGGAAACGAAGGTTGTTTGGCTTGACGCACCGCACGAAAGACGGAGCTGTGGCCTTCAACTCGAGCATTAGGTCAGCCATTTGGTCGCGGAATTTACGCCCGACTGTCATGGTTCCTGTCATTTTTCCACCTGCCCGCTGAATGGGCTTGCGCGCGGCGTTGCCACCTGCCGCTGCGCCACCCGCAGCAAGCGGGAACAACTTGCGCAGGAACTCGCACTTGGAGCTGTCCATAAGCGAAATTAGATCCGCGTGAAGCGAGTCATCATTCTTTTCCAGAAAGCCCACCACGTTGTACGTGACTTCACCGGCGTAGTGGTTGATCGTGAACTGGTCTTGCGCGAAACGAGGCTTCGAGTAGTACTGGATCACGCCTTCCTTTGGTTTGCCTTGTGGGAGATGCGTTTGGTTCAACTTCTGGATAAAGTTCTCATCACTCGCTCGCTTACCGAGCATTCCCTGTTCATCGAGCAGCGGCAGAATACCGAGCGGCTTCTTGTCGATCAAGTCGAGGCACGGACCGTTATCCTGGAATTCGAGGCGAGAAAAGTCGATACCTTCCTCCACGTACACCTCTTGCTCGTACACGAACACGTGCTGGTTGAACTGCTGCTGGAGCATCTCGTTCGTGTAATTGATACAGAGTTGCTCGAAAGAGTTGAACTGCAGACTCTCAAATCCGAAGATATCAAGGATACCGATGAACTTGGACGCGCCCATCCCGCCGCCCTCGCCCTGTGAGATCTGCTTCGTCGACAGGTTGATTTGCGACACGAGCCAGTCGAAGATTTTGCTGAAAATGTCCTTTGCGAGACCGTTGCGCGACTTATTGGATTCCACGGCCGACAGCGAGATTTCCGCCACCGATCCGCGAGCACCAGCCGACATCGTTCTCTTTGTGAGCGCAAACTCGAGCTCGGCCGGCGTGACCATGAGAAGCTCCGCCAGATCGATCACTTCTTGCGGCTTCGCGATCACTGACTCGAGCTTTGCATTCTCCTCAAACTCCAAGTTTCCGAGGTGCAACACACACGCGACGAGCGTGAAAATCGTTTTTTGGATATCGGGCGCGATGCCGACAATGCCCATCGCCTCGACAAGCTCTTTGTAGTCCTTCTTGTCGTTGATCTCCGGGACCTGGATGCAGTTGCCTTGGTTCAGGTAGTAGTAATCGACCGCATTCTTCAGCTTCAGCGCTTGCTTTTCCTCGGCCGACATGCCCGCGCATATCTGGTAAAATATGTGGTAATTACGCTCCGAGTCCGCGCACCCGACGATACGACTCTTCTCGAGAAGAAAGTGGCTCGTCGTGGCGCCGGAGATCGTGCCGTCGTCCTTGTAGTAGATCTTGATGAACTTGCCAAAACGACTACTGTTGTCATTACGGATGGTTTTCGCATTTCCAAACGATTCCAGCAGCGGATTACTCTGCAGCACACACTGCTCCACGGAGGATCCGCCCTGCGCACCTTTGTTCACGGTTTTTGGTCCATGCTTCCCGATTTCACTGATATTTGCCAGGTACTACGGATGCATAAAGCAAAGACAAGAAAGAAAAAAAAGCGTTAGCTTCCACACTCACCGAAAACTACAAAAACTACAAAAAAAGCAACCAGTAGCGTACCCGCATGATGTACTTGGACGCTTCGGTCTTGCCGGCACCACTTTCTCCCGACACGAGGACGGATTGGCACTTGCCGGTGCTGCGCATCGCGTGGTAAGCGCCATGCGCCGTCGAATACACGTGGGGCACTGGGTTCTCGAGTTTCCCGATCGAATCGAGCTCGGGGAAGTTGTAGAGCATCGGGATGTTCTTGTACGGGTTGATGGAGATCAGGATATCACCAGTGTACGTCTGTAAACAAAGCATGTCAGTTACTACTATTCAAAATGTGAAAAAGGCACATGTACGAGGCCATGACGTACATAGATCTTGTCTTCGAGGTAGCGCCGTCGCAGCAGGTCGAGCAGCGGCGCCTGATGCAGGTTGTCCATCTCCGAGATGTTCTCGAGATCCATCGAGTGCGTCGGATCGTACTGGTGCGTCTGTGAGACCGAGAATTCCTGCTCGTTGTTGTCGCCCTCGGGCAGCAGCACGTGGAGCTTCTCGCCATCGTCCTCCACGACGGTGCCCAGCTGCCACACGTTGCGCGGGTCGGGCACCCATACCTTCTCGCCCTCGCGGCGCGGCGTGCGCTTCGCGTTTTCCATTCTCTAGATGGCCACGCGCTCGCCCCTTCCCCTCTCTCTCGACGAAGAAGCGCTTCGCGTCTTGCTTCCTGGAACTCTTTCTAAATATTGCAACGCACGCTGTGTGCTTCCAGCATAGGGGAAGATACAACCAAGCTGATTTCTGCCTCAAATGGTTCGAATACTGGCCCGTCAGTCACCCATGTTGCGAGGTTTTATTGTTGAAAAAAACCAATGGGTTCATGTCCCGAGTGTACTGATTTGCGCCAATGGGAGATAAGAAGCGACGTGATTGGTGTAAAATAAATAATGCAGCTGTGGTTTTTGGGAAACCGTTTGAGTATTGTGACCATAAGCATTTGTGACCATTCCCTGTCCCAGTTAATAAGGCACTTGGGTATTCAGATCGAAGGGATATTTAATATGCAGCGCTGTAATTTGTCTTCCAATAAGAACCAACTCTCCATGCTTTTATTGGCAGAAAGACTTCCTTTGACTTTGATCATGTATCCGACGCCTTTGGCTGTGAAGCAACCCCACACCATCAGGCTTCCTCCGCCGAACTTGACCGTTCCTTCGATTTTTCGCTCCGTTAGTTGCATTGTATCTTGTTTCTTTCACACCCACTTGCACCCGTCGGACCCCAGACGATTGATCTTCGTTTTGCCGCTCCATATCACGTGACTCCAGTCTTCAACGGTCCAACTCGCGTGTTTTTCGCGAATTCGAGCCGAAGCTTCTTATGGCGATCTTGAAGTCGAGGCTTTTTATCTTCTTTCGAGCTACTAGGCCGACTCTTCGTAATGCGCGTTGCAAGGTAATTGGATGTACGTTTGCAATCGCATCATTACGAAGCTGACGCGCCACCTTCATTGCGGCGTTTGCCTTGCCTGAAGTGACGGCTCTTTGGATGCGACGAGTCGTTGCTTCGGATATCTTGGCTGGACGACCGTCTTTGAACTTTATCGCTGCTGGACAGACCTCGTCTCGTATCTTTCTTACTGTCTTCTCATTGACTTAGAATTGTCTTGCAATCTGTCGGGCTGGAATCCCCTTCTCAAGGAAATTGACAATATTATTATTCTTTTCTTAAAATATCTACTTCATGGCTTCAACGGGACTTGAACCGTGGACATCTGGGGTGTGAGATGGACCTACAAACAACTACGCTATTAGGTAACTTGATAGTTGCTTGCAATTCGTTGGTATTGGTAAGAAAAAATCTAGTCGGTGGTGAGGAACAAAACTGCGGAAATGATGTGGCGTGACTATAGTCGTTATATTTCCACGACTATGCGCCAGATGTTATGATATTTTATACCACTGAGAAGCCAAGATAAATATCTATCTAATGGCGGTACTTTCATGCAAATTGATGCAGTAGGTCCTGAGATATA
This sequence comes from Globisporangium ultimum DAOM BR144, assembly GCA_000143045.1. Classification (NCBI taxonomy): domain Eukaryota; phylum Oomycota; class Peronosporomycetes; order Pythiales; family Pythiaceae; genus Globisporangium; species Globisporangium ultimum. The sequence continues at coordinate 625,261 of GL376633.1, read as the reverse complement.
TACCTTGAAACTGAAAAATGTCAAACATTTCCGCAGTTTTGTTTGTCACTGTATATCTGTCCTCTGTCAAACTAGCTGCTGGTCGATCCCAGGTTTAGCTGAAGTCAATGAGGTTGTGTAATGGGCTAAAGGCTGCCATTACATGCAAGGTGGCTCTTTGTGTGTGTCACACGCCACCTTGTGGAAGTGCATTGTGGGTGCGAAGATATTGGATGAAACACATAAAAGTGATCCCACATGCACAGGTGACGTCATCGTCTGATGTCAGAGCAATCTGTGTCTGAGTTGAGTGTTGATCGCTCGCAATCATTGAGATTCGGCACGATTACGCACGACAGTACTCTAGACATGTGAATGATGGTTCCTACTTTGGGAAACCACACTGGTGACGAGGCCAACGTGTCTCTACCATCTGAAGTGAGTGGCTTCCGCCAATCACTTTGCAGGGAATCTCCGCGGTACTTCAAGTTCAAGTTCCCAGCAGATCCCCTGGGTTCAACCTCAGTGTACCCAAGGTTTTATATATCAGATTCATAGGTTTTATTTCTGCATGTGTAGGTTTTACAAGTAAAACCTCTAGGAGCCCTAATGGTGTTTTATATGTAGTGTCAGGAACCATAAGCTCATTTCAATTCAGTTGCATTTTTGCCAAGTTCCTCTCAAGTCTTCCTCTCAAGCGCAAGCGTGTGTGCTGTGTTTGAGGCTGTCTCGGATAGCCTCTTACAGGTTGGGAGTGCTGTCATCTGAACCTGTTACTCGCTACTTAGATTCAAACGAGCCAATAAAGAGTACACAGTGTGAGCTATTGACCTGAGATTGTGTATTTCTTTATCCCGATCTCGCTCTGCTGAGGATTCGCATCCCTTGCCCTATCTCCGCGGAGCCTTGAAACCACATACGTCACTTGGGCCGTGAGAAATTGCGACCACATCATCACACTCTCGTATTGAATATTCGTTCTAAAATGATTGTACTACTGTTCTGCGAAGACGCTGTAAGAGGCTATCCGAGACAGCCTCAAACACAGCACGCACGCTTGCGCTTGAGAGGAAGACTTGGGAGGAACTTGGAAAAATTGCAACTGAATTGAAAATGAGCTTATGGTTCCTGACACTACATATAAAACACCACTAGGGCTCCTAGAGGTTTTACAACTAAAACCTACACATGCAGAAATAAAACCTATGAATCTGATATATAAAACCTTGGGTACACTGAGGTTGAACCCAGGGGATCTGCTGGAAACTTGAACTTGAAGTACCGCGGAGATTCCCTGCAAAGTGATTGGCGGAAGCCACTCACTTCAGATGGTAGAGACACGTTGATCTCGTCACCAGTGTGGTTTCCCCAAGTAGGAACCATCATTCACATGTCTAGAGTACTCTCGTGCATAATCACGCCGAATCTCAATGATTGCGAGCGATCAACACTCAACTCAGACACAGATTGCTCTGACATCAGACGATGACGTCAACTGTGCATGTGGGATCACTTTTATGTGTTTCACCCAATATCTTCGCACCCACAATGCACTCCCACAAGGTGGCGTGTGACACACACAAAGAGCCACCTTGCATGTAATGGCAGCCTTAGCCCATTACATCATCCCTCCCTTAAAGTTCCATCATGGACTTTACTTCTTTTGGAAGAGGTATCCGCTCTCACTTTTCAATTGACCATGAAGCGATCAAGCAACCAAGTGAAGCGCGAAGAACAGCCCGAGCCGAAGCGGCAGCGGACGGCTCCCGGTTTGTACGACATCTCCGCTATTCGCACGAAGCGTGGAGGACGTCGGTTCTACAAGGAGTTGTTCTTCCGCTGGCGCAAGATGTCCGGTAGTGACGATCCTGGCCAATTCACCACAGCGAAGCTCGAGTCGTGGAAGACGTTTGTCCGACTCGAGAATGAACATCTTGTCGAGCGTTTGCTAGGGAACCTAGGAGGCACGCTCGAGAACGACCGCAAAGAGCTTGGCTCTCGTCGTTCTAGTGCTCGCGAGAGCACTACAAGCTTTGTTCGTAGCTGTGAACCACGTCGGGAACATCAGACTGAAGAGTCTCTCGAGGTTCCCACGTGTCCGAGTCCGGCGGATAGCCAAGCCACCGTACTCTGTAGAAGCGTTGACGGTTCAACTGCTTCTTTCCCTGACGACGAGTCGATCGATCCTCGTGATCGACTATCGACTCAACGATCCAACGACGCTCTCTTTGATGATCGATCAGAGGAGGTGGGGCTGAACGCGAAAACGATTGAGCGACTCTGGAAGTGGAAGAGTGCTCATCGCGCTCAGATCGAGGCTCTTGAAGTTCGCAATGCGGTACTCGAAGACCGGTGTGAAAGCCTCGAAGACCGGTTGAAGGAGCAGGAGTCGAAGATCGACTTGCTCTTCGATGGTCTTGCCCAGCGTTCGGCAATGGAGTCACGTTCCGAACAGAGGTTCGAGAAGATTCAAGCCGAGCTTGAACGACTCCAGAAGGCTGAGAAAGCTCGTGATGCGTATCACGAACGTTTACTGCGCTCTGTGGAAGAGGCAGGGACTTCTCTTGAGATACTTCGGAAGGAGTATCATGGTCGCCTTCTCGCGTTGGAGACAATAAAGGACGAGTCCTTTGATGTACTTCAGCGCCTTTATGCCGAGAAGAAGCTCCATGGCGATGAGTTACAGACTCTTCGCGAGCTGGTGGAGCGACTTCAGGATCAACTTGATCATCCGTCAAAGGTTCTATAGGGTTCGCTGACCCACTTGGAAGGTAAAGCTTTAATCGTCCTACGTAGAACGTAGGGTGTAGTCGCATGCGTTTAGGAATGTCTAGTGTGTATGCATCCCCATTGCATTTAACTACCCTGAATGGCCCAATATATCTTGGCAGAAGTTTCGAACTCCCCAAGTTAGACACTGCATGTTCAGGCAGATTAGCCGTACTAAGTAATACAAGATCATTAATCTTATATACTTGCTTGTTCTTCCTTCCACTCTTGTCTGCTGTTCTTTTGCAGATCTGAGCTTTGCAATTGCGTCTCGAACAAACGTTACAATGGCTGTCTCCTCACAATAAAGTCATCGACTTGCTGTGCCTCACGACTTGTCATGTCGTTTAGAGGTTTCATCGAGTCAAAATTCGCTTTTAACTCGGCAACAGCATTCAGGTCCGACTGTGGCTCTTAGCCGCAGTCTCTCCCCCCACTTAAGGTAGAAACCTCTCCCACTAGTGACGCTGGCACTCTCGGGTGGAGTCCGTAGTTCACATAGAACGGGGTATGACCTGTCGAGACATGCGTGGAGTTGTTCAACGCAAACTCAGCGAGAGGGAGAAACTCACTCCACTCTCCGAAAGACGTCGCATAGCTGCGCAACACGTCTTCCAGGACACGATTCACTCGTTCAGTTTGACCGTCTGTCTCTGGGTGTGCTGCTGTTGACATGGATAGTTTCGTATCCAAAATGCCAAACAGAGTACGCCAGAATCTGGACGTAAACCGAGTGTCTCGGTCGGACACGATCTCCCAAGGCAGACCATGTAGACGGAACACCACGTCTACAAAGACTTTCGCAGTCATCTCTGCCGAGATCTTGTCAGAGACCGGAGTAAGATGCACCATCTTACTAAATCGGTCCACAAACACCAGGATGCCATTCCTGCCGTGTTTGTCCCTTGGAAGTCCGAATATGAAATCCATACTCACGGACTTCCAGCTGTCAGTTGGCACTGCCAATGAACGAAGTGGGGCTTGTGTGGAGCCAGAGGGCTTCACACGCTGGCAGATTTCGCAAGTCCTCACATACTTGCGAACCCACTTGTACATGTGTGGCCAGTAATAATCCCGGGAAAGATTGAGAAACGTTTTCTCACGTCCGAGATGACCACCTGAGGGACTGTCATGATACTCATACAAGAGTCGATGACGCAGGCCCTCGTCGTTGGGAACAACAACCCTTGCTGTATCCCCATCTTCAACCGCATAGTACAACAACCCATTGTGTACTTGGAAGCGGTGAACACGCGATCTTGTTCGAGCAGGCAAGCTCTGCAGTGCTTTGTCCGAAGGATCTTTGAAGTACTTCAACAAGTCCTGACATGTGTCGTCAGACTTGTACCCTTCGACAATCTCTTCTCGCACTGTCGTCGTGGCTTGAACTGCGATCGCTTGAACATCTTCGCAAAGTCGACATTCTTCGTCCAGATTGTCACTCTTGGACTTCGGATCGTAATCCGGACGTCTTGACAATGCGTCGGCTAAGATGTTCGTCTTGCCTGGCTTGTAGTGTACAACAAAGTTGTACTCTGCAAAGAAGGAAAGCCATCTCGCCATTCTTTGCGACAAGTGAGGAGTCTTTACCGCTGTCCGCAGTGATGCGTGATCAGTGTAAATAGCAAAGCGCTCCTCGCCAAGCAGATAGACACGGAACTTGACAAGAGCATACTTCATCGCCAGAAGTTCCTTGTCATGAACTGGGTAGTTCCGTTCTGCGGGTCGGAGTTGTCGTGACTGATACGAAACAACTCGCTCTCGACCCTCATCATCGTGTTGCATCAATGCACAACCGATGGCATAGTCGCTCGCATCACAGACGACATGGAACGGCTTGTCGTGGTCCGGTAAAGCCAACACAGGAGCTTCACGAAGACTCCTCTTGACTTCTTCGAACGCCGTTTGATGGTCTTTCGACCACTTCCACTCAACGTCTTTCTTCAAGAGCTGTGTGAGGGGTTGCACTAACGCTGCATAATTGCGCGTGTACTTGTGCAAGTAATTGGCCAGACCCAACCATTGTCTCAGCTGTTTGACGTTCTTTGGCTCAGGCCAATCGTCAATAGCTTTGACCTTCTCCGGATCAACTCGAACACCGTTCTTGCCCACAAAACAACCGAGAACAGGGATCTCGGGAGCGAAGAACATACACTTCTTCAAGTTTGCGTACAGTTTGTTTTCACGCATGACCTGGAAAACTTGACGAAGATGATCAAGATGAACATCAACATCAGATCTCCCATTCGTGGCCTTACTATGAACGAAGATATCGTCAAAGTAACTCGGTGCAAATGTTCGTAAAGGACGAAGAACGTTCGTGACCATTCGATTGAAGGTCGCGGGTGCATTCTTCAGTCCCTGCGGCATCACTAACCATTCCCACAGCATACCACTAGGGGTACTCACTGCAGTTAGTGGGACATCATCTTCGCGCATTCGAATCTGATAGAATCCATCTTTCAGATCGATAGCACTAAAGATGGTGCTGCCAACCATTCCATCAAGGATCATGTCCTTGCGTGGAACCGGAGTTTGAGCAGGTATGGTCGCGTCGTTCAGCTTGTTGAAAGCGTGAACAATGCGCCATCCGCCAGTTGCTTTCTTCACACAGAAAGTGGGGCTGCAATGCGGAGACTTACTCTCTCGCACATGGCCAGCCTTTGCACGTTGCGCAAAGAACTCATCAATCGCATCGACTTGTTCCTTTGGCAACGGCCACTGTCTTGTGATGCAGTACTTCGTGCCAGGAAGTACGTCAATCTCATGACGAATGCCTCTATCAAATGGCAATTCGTCCGGCACCTTGTCTGGGAAAATGTCTTCAAATTCCCTGGCAAGTGCATACACGGGGTTGGTTTTGAGAGCGTCCCATGACTGCTCCTCGAACCTTTCCTTCCGTGTCTTCTCATCAAGCACTTCAGCTTCCATTGCTGATACTGTGCTGATGTCCTCTGCATCGCCAACATCGACGATCATGCAGATCTGCGAGATTTCGCCTCTCGCTAGGCTACGCTTCAGCGTCTTCTTGCTCATCGATGGCAAGGAAATCAATTCTTGGACAGAACTTGGAGGATTTTCCACTTGTACGTGACGGATTACATTCACGTCACCTTCTTCCTTGCAGACCGCGATATTCACAAATTCGCTCGAAGTGACTCTTGCTTGGACACTTCCTTCGTCATCTTGACTTGTACCTTGATCAGGGGCACTTGAAACTCTTGATGAAACACTCTTCTTGCTGGTCTTCTTTTTCTTGTCTTGGGGCGGGTCTCTGCCTATCTTCCCGTCATTCTTCATACTACCATCGCACGCAACTTTGTCGTCGATGGCAAAGGAGACAGTCTTTTTCTGGCGCCTGACTGCTCCACCTCCGTTTGTCTTCTTCAAAATGGGTGCCACTTGTGAACATGGGGGGCCATCGCACACCGCAATATCACAAGGGCCATCTGAGATTTCTTCCACAGATGTATAAACCCATACCACTTCATCCGTTGTCATGCTGCTCAAGTCAGCGCTGCATGACTTGTCAACGGAGATCTTCATGTTCATCCAGTCAATGCTAGGTTGGTAACGCTTCAACCATGGCATGCCCAGGATGATGTCAAACTTGTCATCGAGGTCGAGAAGGATGAACTCGTCCTCGCCTCGGAAATCTTCACACTTCATTGCCAAGCGAACGACTCGCTTTGGCATCTTCACAGTTGACCCGTTGGCCAACCGAACAATCATCGTCTTCTCTTCATTTGCAACAGGCACAGAGATGTTGTGCCTGGCAATCACTTCATTTCGAACAAAGTTGTTCGACGCACCAGTGTCAACCAAAGCTCGTAGAGGCGTTGCAATACCGTCTACATGAACTTTGAGAACGATCAAACTTGACGTTTGACTGACACTCTTCTCACTCGTGGAAACTGCATGTGCATCATGCACATTGGGGCCAGAGTCCTGTGTTTCCACAACATTCACAGTCCTCTTCTCGAGCCCAGTAGGAGGCCCCGCCCCTACTGGTCGTTCCCGTTTTTTGACCTTTGGGAACGATCGAACCGACGACCATTATTACGGTCGTAGTTGTTCGAGCGCGAGCCCTGTGCCGTTTGCCGATCAGACAAAGACACTTTGCAGTTCCGAGCGAAGTGACCCGGCTTCCCACAACGGAAACACTTTCCATCGTTGCGAGGACGTTCATTTCCAGGCGTGGAAATGTACGAGATGTCCATCGGCTCTGGGCCATCATGAACAACGTTTGGTTGCCTTGGTGGTCTTGCCGGAAAACCTTGGAATTTGGCTTGCTTGATGCTGAATTCTTCTTGCATCGCACGGCTGATGGCTCCTCCAGGGTCTTCGGGTACTCACGGAACAGCTGGTTCCGAATCGGACCATCGTTCAGACCTGTCATGAACGTCACGACTTGCGTTGGGATGTCAATCGGCTCGTCCACGATGCTCGATACCAAGTAGCGAGCTCGTTGTGCGTACGAGTGTAGGTCGTATTTACCCTGACGAAGCTTTAAAAACTCTGCGCGAGCCCGAAATTCGCTCTGCGGAGGTTCAAAAGCCTTCTTCAGCTCTCGCTTGAAGTCGTCCAGGTCGTAGAAGCAATGTGGCTCCGCCAATCGCTTCCCATACGCCCAACTTTTCGCTCGACCCGCAAGTTTTGACATTGCAACAACACTTGCTGTATTGGGTCCCGTAGTTGTCTTGCAGCGATCGCTGCATCCAACTCAACGAACCATCTCGCTAGAGGCTCGTTCTCTCCGCCACGGTACGGAGATACATCGAGCTTCAGAGGTGCTACTCTCATCGTCGTGACAGGAGTTGCAGACTGTCGATGAGAGTTCATGATCTCGTGATGCATGAAGCTCGTAGCCGCGTTCCTCTGCTCAACCGGTGACGCTGATTTCAGCAAGCTGATCACAGCCGCCTCACCGATGACCGCTCGCATACGCTCGAGGGCTGCCCACTCGTGGCTCGACAAATGAGGAAAATGCTCATTCGTCAGCTCCACGGTTTCTCCAGGCATCGAGCCCATCGGCGTCTCAATCCCTTCCATTGTTTCTCACAATCGGACAGGGGTCTTGGAATGTCTGCGCACGCTACACAAGCGGCCTATGCAGACTCTTGACTTGGTCGTTGGAAGGACTACGAAGTGCTACCAGGTGTAAGAGGCTATCCGAGACAGCCTCAAACACAGCACGCACGCTTGCGCTTGAGAGGAAGACTTGGGAGGAACTTGGAAAAATTGCAACTGAATTGAAAATGAGCTTATGGTTCCTGACACTACATATAAAACACCACTAGGGCTCCTAGAGGTTTTACAACTAAAACCTACACATGCAGAAATAAAACCTATGAATCTGATATATAAAACCTTGGGTACACTGAGGTTGAACCCAGGGGATCTGCTGGAAACTTGAACTTGAAGTACCGCGGAGATTCCCTGCAAAGTGATTGGCGGAAGCCACTCACTTCAGATGGTAGAGACACGTTGATCTCGTCACCAGTGTGGTTTCCCCAAGTAGGAACCATCATTCACATGTCTAGAGTACTCTCGTGCATAATCACGCCGAATCTCAATGATTGCGAGCGATCAACACTCAACTCAGACACAGATTGCTCTGACATCAGACGATGACGTCAACTGTGCATGTGGGATCACTTTTATGTGTTTCACCCAATATCTTCGCACCCACAATGCACTCCCACAAGGTGGCGTGTGACACACACAAAGAGCCACCTTGCATGTAATGGCAGCCTTAGCCCATTACAGACGCCAGAGAAACTTTAGCTGTTTTAAAAGCATCTCCACCTCAACCTTCGCACCCGAAGCCCCTAAAAGCACGACAGCCTGTCCAAGAGAAAAATATACTCCACTTCCTGAGCACAAAAAGTCAAGCGCCAAATTTACCAAGCTGAAGGCCATAGACACCGAAAATGCATCTGTCAAACGCTCAAGTAACACAAGCAGACGCAGTAACGAAGGACATTCCTGCAGCAAAGAAATGGGTTGATTTGTGCCGTATTTGGCGATTTTCTAACCCCTTTATCTGTGTACTACACCTCGCTCCATATCATTCGCATACAACACAACTATGGCACACCACCTCAAATCTAGCGAGTATATCACTTGGCTGTCGGAGCCAAATAGTATGTTTTTCGCAAATGAAGTCAGCTTTGTCGTCGATATTGAGGCGCCTCGCAGTCCAACAAAGTCTCATGATGAAGATTCGAGATGATTGGTCAATTTTACAATAAAACTGAGACCTTCAAATAATTTTTGCTATAAAATTGGGCTGGTTACCTAACCTCTTCGATTAGTGAGCTAAAAAAAGGCAGTGCTGTTGAGCCGGTTGGACAGAACGCAGTTGTGGTTTTTGGACACGTTTTGGGCACAGCTATTAGCTAAATAAAACTGGTTAGTAGTAAAGCAAACGGTCTGTTGCAAGATGACCGGTTTCCATAAAAGCAGGAAGATGACCGGTTATAAGATATCTAATTCTGTCAATTATTGCCAATGGTATTAATTGGAATCCAACAGTTTCCTCATACCAAGTCATTTTGTGCTTGAGATATGACTGTGGAAGCGCTTTTGTTGGCGATGAAGGAAGGGAGTGCCACCTGTGAAAGCGAATCGCATTTGCCTACTATGGCAGCTCAACGCTCCTAGTCAGTGCCGTCCTCCTCATCTGACAGTGCTGTGTGCAGCTCTGCAATTGATCTCTTCTAGTTTTCGGTAAGAATTTTCAAGCGATGGAGGGATTCGAATGCCGCATCTGTAAATATTCTGCATGCTCTGGACTCGTTGGTCTGATCACAAAAAGATTGTTTTGCATTCTCTGCAGCATCTGTTCTTGGTGCAGGCGATGCTGTGCTTATTGCATACGAAGCTGCTCCTTGAAGTCGTCGCCTTGGACACTATGGGTGCAGATATCTTCTCTTGAAAAACGATGGGCCAATGCAACACGGCTTACTGCAGTTGGGCTCGTTTTGCTGGCTTCATACCGACGGCTGGCGTGGGCTTTGCTGCATCTTCGGTCTCAACACAGATGTGTGCCCGAGCGGGTGCAATTTCCGCTAACTCGGCGTCCGCTTTTCTCTAATACGCGATGGAAGCTGGTGCGTGGTCGAGCATGTTGCTGAATTGCGGGCACTGCGACAACGCGTTGTAGCACTCCAAGTACGGGGAGCATCGTTTGTTCTCTGATCTATAGAGAGAGCGTTTTTTAGCATCTCCTTCTCCGTCGTGCCAGACTCCCGCGATGCCTCCACCTTCTTGGTGTAGCGCACAAATTCTGACATCGCCCTGCACATCTGAGCGAAATGCGCTCGGAGACTCGTCCATGTGCGAGGTTCCATGGTTCCGTTTGACAATGCTGCTGCTTTAGGCTCAAACTGCTCCATCGACTGCTTCACTCGCCCCCAGAAGCGATCAGCGGTCTGGTTGACTGGCCACGATTCCGCAGACGTACGCACTTAAGCTTGAGCGAGCACCAGGTCTTCGACTGGGTCGTAGTTGCCTTCGACGACATGGTGTCTAATTCCCCACTGTCGACGGTTTAAGTTCGCACTGAACAATGTGGTGGCGTGTACGTGCTGTCATTGATTCTTGTTCTTCATTGTTCAACGCCGCAGCTGTTTTGTTGTGACCTCTGGTAGCAAATCTGTGCGAAATGGTCGCCAGTTTTATTATCTTGTGAGGTCTTTGTCAGACGGGTTGCTCCAATTGCCATTATCCACAAGAATTGATCCGAGCAGTTTTACTCTGTCTGTTCAAAGTTAAAACTGCAAGCAAAGAAGAAGAGCGCTAACATGATTCCAGACTGTGGGTCATTTCAATTCTCCGATTCATAGAGAAAAGCCTACATTGACCTTTACATCTCGACAATGTTGTACAATCAGTTCTTCCGCACATGTTACCAGTATCTCCGTATGATTGCTCAAAAATACTTGGGTCGACTTTCTCCTTCTCGCAAGTACGAGCTCGTTGCAGAAGACAGATAGCTCATTCCCTTGGCTGCAGACGACAAAAGGTTTGTGCCGGATGCTGCCGCCGATAAAATATTTGACCCCGTCGAGCCTGACAAAATGTTCTGGAGTTTCAAAGACGCTGACGAGCTCTCTGGTGCGCGCTCTTCGAACAGATTCGAATTCTTTGGTGCAGCCGCAGCCCCTCTTTTCGTCGAGCTACCTCCAGTCTCTACACCACCTGGAGAGGGCGATGGAGGGCGATGGAGACGGCGATTGGAAGGCACAGGGAGCAAGGAGAATCGAGCCACTGGTTCAGCGATTCGGACAAGTGGTCGAGTATCCTGAGCACTGATGATGACTTGTTTACCATCTGAAAAGAGAGCATGTTAGTCCTTGAGTCAAAAGTTCACCGATAACAGCGCATCACAAAACAGGACAACTTACTGATTTCGTTGATGTCATTCGATTCGGACAATGAAGAAAACAGCAAGCGACTCTTTCTGAACTGGAGCACCACGTTCTCAATAAGCTGTGGGCCATAGATTTCCCAGTCGACGGGATCGATGAAGTCTTGCATCTTCTCAAACAGCTTCTTTAAGCGCAAGAGTCCAGGGGAGCACTCTTCTTCATTCAATTCGTCGCCCCAACCAAATCGAATAAAATCCGAAAAGCCGAGCGTCGCACGAACAAAGTACATATCGAACAGAAACTGCAAGATACAACACTCCCCAAAGTTGAGAGGGGTCTGTTTCTGCTCAGTCTTGGCTTGAAGAAGCAGAGAGACACCTTCGCTGTATGCCTCAACGCTGATAATCGTCAACTGCTCGACGAGTACATCACGAATCGTACGCTGCATCAGTTCGACGTGCTTCTCTTCTGCACCATCCGAATTCCGAACCAGTCGATTGGCTTCATCAAGCATATAGCAACACAAAAATAGGAAGCTGGAGACAGTCGTGGTCTCGCACCACGGAAGCCAAACTTTCTCTTCGCCGAAAGCTTCTGTCTCTGACGCCGAATCATCGAGATCGCTTTCTAGGGGATCTTCAGTGATCGTTTGCTCAATCCAGCCTTCGTGCGACTTTATCCAATCCTACGCATCATCAGAAAAAGGAATCATCAGAAAACACATTGCGTCATGTCGAGAATAACGCCGCATGCATACCTGATTGCTTGAATCGTACTGCTCCATGCGAAGGCGCTCACGCAGCGGTTCGATTTTCTTGTGTAGCAAAGACCTCGCCCACATCTCACAGTACTCGTACGAAAGCTCTTGGATGACATCAACAAATATTTGAGGATACGAGCCCCTCTGTTTCAGTTGAAGAACCAAATAAAACGAGTGAACTCCGAAAGTCTTCAGCTGGCTCAGCTCTTCGTCGATAAAGCAGTTTGGAGTGTTTTGCTTGTCATTATGTTCCTGTTGTTCGGAAACACATGCACGTATGTTAGCTCCTCAATATAATTTAGGATTATTGCGTCAAGACTCATACCTGTAATGCTTGATTCAAGGCAGCTCTTGTAACTCTCCCTTCGTGGGCATGCTCTTCAAACGAGGCGCGCACTCGCGCAAACCCAGTGCGTTTCGTCGGCGAGGCAGTACTCATATTTGGGAACAGCTTCGCACTGTGTTCTGGAAAACCAGCCAATATCGAGCTCAATATATTTGATACGCACAGATACTTGGTCGCATCGTTGTTTGTTGACGACTCCTCGGATTTTATGTGCTGAGTGTTTGCGAGGAGAGGATACTCGTTCTCGAAAAACATCACCAGTTTCAAGAGAGTGCGCAGGAATTCCTCAATGAGCACGGCTTGCAAATCACTCGCATCCAGGGCAGCCGCCTTTCTGTGAATCATTTGAAAATAGTCGTAAAATTTGACGCATCCGATACGCGCTACCAGCCCGGAATTCTCAGCGAGTGATTCGCCAACGACGTCACGGATCTGCTTCTTGATCGCTTCAAGCGCTTCAACGAACGAGCTTTGCACCAAATCTCTCGTCCTCTTCCGGAATGCTTCTGCAAACAGAATAGTGAATGGCGAGTCGATTGGGAAATTGCTTTTCGTTCGCGACACAGAATCGGAGATCGTCTGCCAAGTCTTCGACTGATAGCAGTCACCATCCTTTTGGTTTGCAAGACTCAACTTGGATTGAACTTTCGACAGCAAACCAATCGACGAAATCTGATTGATAGTCAAAGACACCTCCTTCTCAATCTACAAAAGCAGAAAGAACCGTGGTCAGTCAGTACGATTAGGCGGATGGTGAGTGAACGAAGCATTTTCTATACCTTTTTGTGCTGCATGAGAAACCACTGAGTCATATTCTCTTGAAGCGCTCCAGATGCCGCAAACCGCGTTAAATCTGCATCAAGTTGGGGTCTCAGCTGAAAGGCTGGCTTCAGCAGATCGAACTTGTTCTCCGCACTGAAAATATCTTCCGTCTGAAGCACTGTCAAGTTCATCGAACGAAGGACAACGACCAGGTGTCGTTCCTGCTCCACAAACACTTGAGCTTTTTCTTTCTTTCGTGATTCGTCACCCGAAGACATCCACTTGGACCGAGACCCCAAGAATGTTTTGAATAGGTTCTCGACTGTGATGCTTGGCTCTGCTAGCACCGCCAGAGTGCACAGGTTTTGAGCGTAAAAGCTGCTCTCCTTGCCTCGACAAGTCAAGTAGGTTTGCGCACACGCAACGATTCGCTATCAAAGCACCACACACAAAACGTCAGCTCAGCCCATATTCAAGATTTGCATTCTCAATGCTACATGCAATAATCATGCGGAACGGAGTCGAAACATACCGGACGAAAGCTCTCAATGCACGACCACTCGGACGGCACAAACGGAAAGTTGCCTTGATACCTCTGGAACTCGGGAAGCGAGTACACTTCCTTCGCCTTCAAGTACAACTGCAAAGCACGAAACGACTCGCCTCGATCCAGCAATTGCCACATTTTCTCTGAGACCGTCACGAGAAACACCACTTGGTCGCGGAGATCGTTCTTCACCTGCAAATCGCCAGCACCAACGTGGTCTGGCCCTTCAAATGAGTCTACCGGACTTCTTCCTGCCTTCTGTACGCGACTCGCTTGCGCGAGTGTACTCGCGAACGTCGCCTCAATGTGCTTCCACTTCTCCGGCATCTCCTTCAGCGATCCCTCCAGACGTAGCGCAGCCGAGTGCATGTTAACGATTTTATCCGCAGACTCGATGAGATCGCGGTACCGCACACCAATCATCTTCTGCATTTCCTTCGTCTTGTTCTCCTTCTCCTTTCTGCATCAGCAATTCACGTAGCAATCCACGCACGTGTGTCCTCATGTTAGCATTAAGGAGGGGAAAAAGCAAGAGCGGGAGGGGGGGGTTACAATTAACGCACCTGGTTCGCTCCAGCAATACCTTCGCATCCGCGACCGAGAGCCGCCGCAGAAAGTCTGCGGTGTCACTCGGCTTCGCCGCACTCATGTCGTCGTCGTCGTCGTCGTCGTCACCTGCTTCCCCCAATATTGATTGAGTTCTCCCTCCGCCTTGAAGCAACCTGCATTCCCGACAGGAAGTGGAGGTACAAATAATACCGATATCAATACCGGTATGAACCGCGCTTTTTGGGGGCAATTACACATTCTGAGGAGCAGAAAATGGCGGAACAAGTACGCGCGCAGTACAGCGAGTTGGAGCCCGAAGAAGAGGAGGAAGGCGACGAGGAAGGCGCGAGTGACGACGCACGGCACAGTTCGGACTCGAGTCCGTTGAAGCAGCGGGGTGAGGCAGCTGACAAGAAGCGGAGCAGTGAGGTACAAGCGCAGAGAAGCGTGCGGAGAGAACCATTGACTCTTGGTGGCTAACATGGCGGATCCGTCCTTTCGTTTGTAATAGTTCGCTTTAGTCTTCGATGGCGACGGCGGCAGCGCAGATATCGAGAACTCTGTCACGTCTGCGTCGGCATACTGGAAGCAGGGCGTATCCGCTGAAGTGATTGATGGTGCAAAACTGCTGCTTTGCTGCATGTGAGTTTTATTGTGGTTACTTTGGTAGCTAACCACCTGCTTGCTCGTCTTTGTCAAGTAAAACTCGATGCTATCAGGCGGTACTTCAGAGCCACACGCGCGTTGTACGAGCTACAGTACCAAATGAAGCGCCCATCGGCCATTCTGCGGATGAAGCCGAACACGGTACGATAATCGAGCTTCCTACCGCATTGATGATGTACAAACATTAATCATTTGCAATTTGTGCGCATATGCATTGCCACAGTACGGCTTCAAGGCGAGCTCCACTTTCGACACGCTCGTGGCGTTGACAACGCCTCTTCGACAGCGTCAAGTGCTTGGTACGTTGTGCGAGTCAGGAGGTCCCAGTATCGGCTAGAGACGAGACGCTGACGAACCCTGCTTGCATTCCTTTGTAGATGACTGGACCGCCCTCGAGATTGCTATTTTTGAGGCATCCTTTGAGAAATTCGGGAGGAAATTTCACTTGATTGCCGACCAAGTACGATCTCAACATGCGTTACCTTGCCCATTGCCAAATGTCCTCAGTAATGATGACTTGGTGCTTTCCACTTGCAGCTCCCGAACAAGACTGCGCGAGACGTGATTTCATTCTTCTACGTTTGGAAAAAGCATGGATCATGCGCAAAGTACAGTGAATCGGATGACGAGTTTCCTGAACCAGATTTGCCGCTCGAGACAAGTCAATTGATCGAGAAACTGCGGCGTACGTGTGTCTTTTAATGCACATTACATCGATTCCTTGCGCTCAATGCTCTTGTTGATGCATTCGATGTCATGCAGGACGCCAGTCTTGTATGAAGGCGTACCTGAGTGCTGCGCGAAGCCTGTATGCGCCAAGGTTCGCGCCGCGGTTCAACCACAAGCGAGTGAAACTGTCTGAGTTCGGTCTACAAGGCGTTCCTGCCTTGGAGTCAGCTATCAATGAGACTTCTGTGCTGAAGTCGACGTCCGTATTAGGTAAGCTGCACTTGTTCTTCGTTGTCTCTTGGCATTGGTTTCCGGCCTAAAGCGTGTGCTTCGTCGCGTAATTTCTATACAGATTCGTGGACGCCGATCGAAATTCGTGTATTTGAAGTCTCGATGGAATGCTACGGCAAAGACTTTCGTCGCATTGCGCAAGTGGTACGTTGCGAAACTCGCGTTGCTCCTTCGCGCGTAACTAACGCGAGGTGTGATTTTGCTCAGATTGAGACCAAGACCTGCCGCGAGGTGATCGCATTGTATTATATCTGGAAGAAGGATTTGCACTATCAGACGATCAAGAGTCGATGGGGGAAGAGCGAAGTCTACTCCAAGAAGGCACCAGAGAGATCGAACTCGACACGAGCAGAGATCATAGACTAAGGTGTGCTTATAAGACCACCGGCCTTCAGCTGCATCTATCTCACTTTAGCAGCACAAACAAGAGAAGATCAAGAACAAGTTGGATGTAAACGTAAACTGTCGGGTTTAATTACATACTGCCAATGGAATACAAGGGAGAACGAATCAAATCTACTCCACATGGCCAAAGTTGTGACTGCGAATCCTACAGTCTCAAACTCGCAGTATCGAGGCGTGAACAAGCCTAGTCAATGGAAATCACCGTCGGCTCGACCGTCGCGCCTACTTTTATGGAGGTCTCAACCAGGCCAACGACCTGATAATTCGAGAGCTTTTTGCAATCATGACACACCCATGACGCCGGAGGCACCTCCACAACGTTGTCGCATTCCGTGTGGAACATTCTGTGGCACAGATCGCACAGCAGCAGATCGTCCTGGTCGCTCGAGCAGATCTCGCACGGTTCCTGATCATTTAGCACAGATCGCGACACATACTTCCCAGGAGCCGTCGCGCCAACGAATCGGTTGTTCTGGTAAAGCTTGATATCGCGATACAGCTGGTAGCCGTGGAGAGCATGCCCAATGTTCTTCAAGTTCAGCTTCTGGTCCATGAAGTATGGAAATTCCACTTGAAGCGCCTTGAATCCCTGGGCTTGTCGTTGCTGCAAGATGCGCGCGAGTGACACAAACTCAGATGGTCGAGCTCGGCGCTGGCCAAAGATCTGAACCAGGCTCTGCTTCGCGTCCGCCGTCATCCAGATGAAGTCACCTTCCACGACGCCTTCCGGCAATATGTTCAGCTCCATCAAATCGCAGACGACTTGCCAGCAGGTGAACGATCCGAGCGCATTTTTGTTGAAATTCTGCAGCGCTTCAAAGATCTCTTTGATCGTCGTGCAGCTCTTCACCTTGGACGTGCACTGGTCCAGGTTGTCCAGAAAGTCTTCGAGCGTCTGGAGATACGTGTCCACGTTCATGTCGCGGTCTCCAGCGAGGATTTCTGTGTTTGGCTTCTTCTTCACTAACGACGACAAGCTAAATGACGACATCAAACGAGGCAAAATATATGTTAGTACTTCCTGATGCCATGTCAAATCGCAAATAAACGCATACAGAGCGATACACACCGTTTCTTGAACGCTTTAAATTCATCCGACTTTGGGATGCCCTGGACGTCATAGAACGTCTCAATCTTGTTGCAGAACCGAAACACGACAGCCATCCACAGGATCTCGCGCAAGCTGCGGCGGTCCTGATGCGCCTTTTGCCATCGCAACACGCTCTTGCGCAGATATGCAGTGGTCCGGTCTAACTCACGGTAAATATTCCATGTTGCTACAGGCAAAGGCATGCATTTCGTTAGTGCACACAACACTGGATCCATGTTAGCAGCAGCGTGAACCCGAAGCATAGGATACCAAATTTTGTCAGAGCTGGGTCCACGTTCGGCAAGTCCGGTGTGTAGGTGTAGCTAATTCACAACAATGCATACAGAAATGAGCAAGGGGAAAAAATCAACTCAGGATGTCAAAGGAACAACAAAATACCTGTGCCACATGGCGTGTCGTTGGTACACAAAGTCGTAAAACGTCAGCGCACGAAGCCACCAGCTCTTGTATCCTTTGCTGTCGTCGCTTTCGAGCAGGTGGTCTTCCAAGAAGCTCAGTGAGCGCTTTGTGGCGCTGTCCTTGTTCTCCTTCTTGGCTTTCTTCGGTGGCGTCGCCTTGTCATTTTTCTTCGTTTTCTTCTTGTGTTTCGACTTCAGGTACACCGCTTCGCATTCCACGCCGCAGACCGGTACCGAGGGGAAGTTCTTCATTTGGTCCGTCGACATGTACTCTGGGCCGTCACGCTCACACACGTAGCAATGCGCATAGTCCACTTCTTCTTCGTCTCTGTCATCGGCATCCCCATCCTCCTCCTCCTCTTTCTCGTCTTGCTTTCGTTTCTTCTCCTTCTTCAGCGCCGGACGCAGTCCTTTCGACGCCAAGTATTTCTCTTCGCAGTCTTCCGAGCACACGGGCACCGACGGCGCTTTGCGAATCTTATCTGACGACATGTACTCCGGCCCAGGCATGTGGCACATGTAGCAAACGGACGGATCTGGCGCGTCGCCCCGGCTGTCGCGCTTGTTGTCGCCGCTGCGCTCGCGGAAGCTCTTGGCGGCGAACACGCCGTTGAAGCCGTTCTCCTTGTCGGAGACGCTGTTGAACCACGTGCTGAGCTCGAACTCGTCGTCCACCGTCGTCACCATCGCTTCGTCCTTCTGTCCTGACTCTGCGTGCGCACAGACAAGTGGGTCTGGCCGGATGGATGCTTTTGGCGCTTTTCAGGCGGGAACCGAAATTCGAGGAGGACTGGGAGGCGAGGTTTCGCCCCAGTCAACTCTTACTTAGTACTGGGTGACTTCTCATAAGTCCGAAACAAGATGAGCAGAGCTGTAGCTACTCACTTAAGTTCGAGTAACTTCAAACTGGGAAATCTATCTGTCGAACAGTTCAAAATGGTTCATGGTGAACTTCGAGAAAGCGAATGGATGGATGGATGGATGTCAATCATCATCAGCACAACGTTCACAAACTTTCAACTGGGGTACCACATAAACTGCAAATTCAGAGCGCATGACTCGGTCCTATGCCTACTTGGTTTTCGTTCTCACTCTCGATGCTATACTCCGTCCTTGGCTTCTTGTTGGACTTCGACTTCATGTAGTCTGTTTCACACTCAGCGCCACACACAGGCACGGACGCGTAGAGCTCACTTGTCGTCACGTACGCTGGATTGGCGCGACTGCACATGTAGCAATGCTTGTAATCGAGCGCTTTGACTTCCTCCATAGCGTCCTCGGAATGCTCGGCGCCATCAATTTTGTCTTGCTTTCGCTTCTCGACCTTCTTCCGCAGTCCTCTCGATTCTAAGTACACGCCTTCACACACTGAGGAGCAGACTGGGACGGGAGGGGCTTTCTTGGGAAATCGGTCGGATGAATCGAACTCGGGGTCAGGCATAAAACACACGTAGCACACGACATGTTCAGGCTCAGACGGATCGGTCTCAGCAATCGGATCATCGTCGACTGGAGCACTCGTCGCCTCTCGGTCATACTGTTTTGATAACGTCACGCTCTTGGCAGGAGCCTTCTTTCCCTTCAAAGCCAGCAGTTTTGCCTCACACACTGCACTACACACGGGCACAGAAGGCACTTTCTTCACCTGATCTATCGGTATATATTGCGGGCTCACACGACTACACATGAAACAGCGCACAAATTCCACCTCATCATCGCCTTCAGTCACCACCGCAGACTCATCGTTCTCATCCGCAATACCGGACTCCACAGCGTGCTTTTGAGTCTTCTTCAAATTAAGGACAACGGCCAATGGAGCCTTACCCTTCGACGCCAAGTACTTAGTCTCGCACTTCACACCACACACTGGCACAGACGGAACGCCCTTCACCAGGTTTGTCGACATGTACTGCGGGTTCAGGCGGTTGCACGCAGCGCAGCGACTGAAATCCACTTGCTCCTCCTCGTCGCCCTCCTCGTCCTCGATGGCGGCTGCCGCAGACTGTCTCCGCGCCACCTTCTTGGTCGGCGTCGAGGCCGCCGCCGCCGCCACCGGCTTCTTGTCCTTCGACGCCAAGTACTTAGTCTCGCACTTCACACCACACACTGGCACAGACGGAACGCCCTTCACCAGGTTTGTCGACATGTACTGCGGGTTCAGGCGGTTGCACGCAGCGCAGCGACTGAAATCCACTTGCTCCTCCTCGTCGCCCTCCTCGTCCTCGATGGCGGCTGCCGCAGACTGTCTCCGCGCCACCTTCTTGGTCGGCGTCGAGGCCGCCGCCGCCGCCACCGGCTTCTTGTCCTTCGACGCCAAGTACTTAGTCTCGCACTTCACACCACACACTGGCACAGACGGAACGCCCTTCACCAGGTTTGTCGACATGTACTGCGGGTTCAGGCGGTTGCACGCAGCGCAGCGACTGAAATCCACTTGCTCCTCCTCGTCGCCCTCCTCGTCCTCGATGGCGGCTGCCGCAGACTGTCTCCGCGCCACCTTCTTGGTCGGCGTCGAGGCCGCCGCCGCCGCCACCGGCTTCTTGTCCTTCGACGCCAAGTACTTAGTCTCGCACTTCACACCACACACTGGCACAGACGGAACGCCCTTCACCAGGTTTGTCGACATGTACTGCGGGTTCAGGCGGTTGCACGCAGCGCAGCGACTGAAATCCACTTGCTCCTCCTCGTCGCCCTCCTCGTCCTCTTCGTCGCTGCATTCGCCCGTCTTGGCCTTCTTCGCTTGCCTTCGGGTCCTCTTTCTCGTTTCTTTCTTGACTTCAGCTGGCTCAGGCTCAGCATCCAGGTTCACTTCTCGTGCCTCGAGGTAGACACTCTCACACTCGACTGAACAAACGGGCACAATCGGCACACCTTTGAATTTATTTGACGAGTTGTATTCGGGGCCAGGCGTGTGGCACACATAGCAAACGGGCGGATCCAGAACCTGGGTCTCGGTGCAGTCGTCGCTAGCGCTGGCAGTGCTGACGTCTTCGTTGACAGCAGGTGACTCGCTTTCGCTCACATATTCGTCGTTCGGCTTCGCCACGACGCTCTGAGACGGCCCGGCGGCCGTGTCGTCGGGCGCTTGCATCCTGCCTGTGTTGCGTTTGCGCGGAATCTCGTCTCCTCAATCAGGTCGGTTCGCATGGGCGCTAGTTGTTACCTCTAAATGTGGACCCGCTTAAGTTCGAGTGCAGCATATCTCGTACTTTGTGGGATACAGACAGTGCATTGGATTTATTGTTTAGATTCAATTAAGTACGTGATAGTGAACACACTGAAGGTATGTATTTTCACTGCGCAATGAGCATCTTGTCTGGGGTGGTGAAAGTCCATAAAAAAACAAGACCAGTAAACAAGTCTGAGCAGTGTATTGAGCTGGCATCCTCTTGATTAAAGCTGATGTGAGCGCATGCGGATCATCCTTGGAGCGCCAGATCTTGAAAAATCAACCCGTGTGCTCGGGTTATAAAAATAGGCGAGAATGCAGGATCTGCTGTGACTCACAGCAGTCTAAACAACTTGCGTCTTTCCTGCAATGGGAGGCACATCATGGCAAACGATGGATGAAAAGGACTAACGCGCAGTGCTGATAGATCAAAATAAAAACTAGTTTTTCTGTTACGTTTGGGTGGCATGATTGCTACTTGCACGAGTTTCAAATGCATGCCCCATCATTTTTTGGCTCCCTGGTCGATGATATGATCCTTCACATCTGCGAACTCCAAGGCGAATGTATCCCAAGTGATTTCCTTGGTGCTACCAATTGCATACCATCAGTATGCCGTGCTCGTTGGGAACTTAGTTCTTCAACTTCGCCTTCAAAATGTCTTCCAACTTGACGATATCGGCGCTGAAGCCACGGATACCTTCAGCAAGCTTCTCAGTGGCCATGGCGTCTTCGTTCAAGCTCAAACGGAAGCCCTTCTCGCTGAGCGACAACTTCTCGCCAGTGTACTTGGCAGCGGCGCTTTCTTCGTCCAACTTGCGGGAAATTGGCTCGGTGCTCTTGCTCAGTTCGTCCAAAAGGTTTGGCGAGATGGTGAGACGGTCGCAGCCAGCCAACTCGGTAATTTCACCGACGTTACGGAAACTGGCGCCCATAACAATGGTCTTGTAGCCGAACTTCTTGTAGTATTGGTAGATCTTGCTCACCGAAACGACACCTGGGTCTTCGTGGGATTCGTAGCTCGACTTGCCAGTCTTAGCCTTGTGCCAGTCCAAGATACGGCCGACGAAAGGCGAGATCAAAGTCGCGTTGGCTTCAGCACAGCCAACAGCTTGGGCGAAACCGAACAACAAGGTCATGTTGCACGAGATGCCTTCAGCTTGCAACTCCTTGCAAGCCTGAATACCTTCCCAGGTACTCGCGATCTTGACCAAGATACGGTCCTTGCTGATGCCAGCCTTCTTGTACATTTCGATGATGCGGTGAGCACGAGCGATCGTGGCTTCCTTGTCGAAACTCAAACGAGCATCAACTTCAGTCGACACGTAGCCAGGGACAATCTTCAAGATCTCCAGACCGAAGTTCACAGAGAGCTTGTCGATGATGTAGCCCAAGCGTTCGCTTTCTGAGATGCTCGCGTCCAGACCCTTGCCGTAGGCAACAGCGTCATCGACAAGGTGCGCGTACTGCTCCATGGTAGCAGCCTTGTACAAGAGCGAAGGGTTGGTCGTGGCATCTTGTGGCTTGTACTTGGCGATCGAGTCGAAGTCACCAGTGTCAGCGACCACCGTGGTGAACTCCTTCAGCTGGTCCAGCTGGGTCGCTTCCTTGACCTTCTTGGTTGGCGAGCTCATTGTGTGTGAGAGAGGGGGGGAGAGTGAGGTCTGGGAGTGTGCGGGAAGAAGCTTGTGCTTGAGCGCGCAGATTCGAGAATGAGTGAATGAGCGCGGGGCGGCAGCGCGCGATTGCGTCAGATACGAAAGTTGGCTCAGTGCTTTCGACGCGGCGGACTTACGCGAGCGCGCAAGCCACTTCAGTTCCCACCACCATCTCGCAATCACGCGACAGACAGGTGACGCGGGCCGCATGAGACAATTATGCGTCAACCCACATAGGGAATCTACCCGCTCCGAAACCCGTTTCCTTGAAACAATGCTTTGCCTTGTAAGTCCACACGGGTCCAAGGGCCATCAAGCCCGTACGACTAATTTTAGTAACATCCGGACAACCCGGCCCACCCGTTTGGAAAGGTGGAGTTGCCGCTTGAAGGCACAAGCAACCACAGGGGAGGGCTAGGGGATTGCGAGCAGGCGAACAGGGTTTGCAGACGCTGCTGATGGTCTTGGTGAACGTTCACGGCAAGTGGCCATGCGGTTGGCCAAAATGGTATCCATGCCACTATTAGATAGACTGGCCCTGGGTACGGTAAGGAACGCAGCGGCACCTACTAAAAAGGCAACCAAGGAGGCAGTGAGAGAAAACAGCGAACTGGATTGATGGAAGCGCGCGAGCGACCCGACGGCGCAACTTCAACTCCGCATTTACACTTTCGGTCGCTGAACAGGAAAACCTGCAGGTCGGCGCTAAAGATTGCTCTATGCGCAAATCGAACGCAATCGCTCCCACTCCTTCCGCACGACACATGCTGGATTCATGTACCCAAGTGCACGCAGAGACAAACAGGTATCTATTTGCATAATGACGCTTCAGCCTCACATTCACTCTATGTTGATGCGCTTAGAGCACGGTCGAAAACGTCTCGGTTGCCTTCTCGTACATGCCGAAGAATACGAAGCCACCGATACTGATCCACATGGTGCGTGGACCCACGCCCGAGAACAAGCGCTTGATGCCTTCTTCTCGGTAGACACGCGTGAACGTATCCACCGTTCCTGTGTATTGAACGCCCTTGGCATCCTTTCCGAGCATCAATCTGGTCTTCACGACGTCCAATGGCGTCGTGATTGACGCGGCAACACCGCCAGCGATGGAGCCGCAGACAGCTCCCTGGAAAGAGCTGACAGGCGCATTTTGACTTTGAGACCATTGGTGCTATGAAAGCGATAAGGTTTGCTAGTTAGTACGTTTACCGAAAGATAAGGATAGACTTACAATGTAACTGCAGCAGCTTACCTTCAGTCCTTCCCACAATGGGAACTGGATGAACGAGAACGGGATCTCACGAGCAATCATACTCCAGTACCCGCGGTAGAAACCCGAGAACCCTTGGGCAGCACGGATGCCAGTGACCGCTTCTCCGATAGATTTGTACACGCCAGTTTGCATGCGTTGCTTCACGATTTCGGTTGGCACGCGTACAAGACACGCAGACTGCAAGCAGTACGTTCACTGTGAGCAACTCGTTTCCACACGCACACACATGCAGCAGAGCATTCAGAAGCAGATCGCACCATTTCACCCGTTGCAGCAGCAGCCATGTGAGCAAACGGAGAGTGCTTGATTTCTGGAAAGTTCTTGCCAATGAGGTTCTTCGACGTCTCGTACGTGCTGAAGAACATGGCGCCTACGCGTTTCGCATGTCAATCGCTGAATAATCGCACAGCATATCAGTTCAACTAACGTGCGCAATCGCACTCACCTCCAGGAGCAGAGCCGGCGGCCGCGGCCGAGAGCCCAGAGTACACGCCACGGAACCCGCCAGCTTTGAAGAAGCCTTCCGCAGACTGCAGTCTGGTCTTGATCGTGTCTAGTGGGAAAAGAGCAATGTCAACGGAGGTTCCGGCAACAGCGCCTCCCTGAGAACGCACACACAAACGCATGCACACAATCAATGCCAACGTCAGCACACGATACACGGACAGGCGAGCGTCTATACTGCAGAGGCACACCTTACCAACAAGGAGGGGATGAAGCCTTTTCCCTGCGTTGCGTTCTTGGTCTCCGTCGCCGACATGTCGAGTCTTCGTCCTGGTGCACCACGAAAGTCAAAATCGAACGTGCGGGTGTCGATTGCGCTGTGGCACGCGCTTGCAAGTCAAGCAGCCCTTTGTACCGTTGACACTTTTATTAGCGGCCTCTCCGTTGTTTT
This sequence comes from Globisporangium ultimum DAOM BR144, assembly GCA_000143045.1. Classification (NCBI taxonomy): domain Eukaryota; phylum Oomycota; class Peronosporomycetes; order Pythiales; family Pythiaceae; genus Globisporangium; species Globisporangium ultimum. Next base: position 600,636 of record GL376633.1, on the reverse strand, counting down.
AGGGTCCGTTGAGCGTAAAATTCGACGCCGGACGCAGCAATTGCTGCTCTTGAAATGCTAGGTGGAGGGCGAAGGGGTAGGTTTTCCATTCGCCACGTGCCCTAGACTTGCAAAGATGACGTATGCAGCTTGTGTTCAAAAATCAAGAACTTAAAACGAAAACCACGGTACCTGTGGTATTGTAGCTTCTGACAAATAGTACAAGGTACTATTCAATTGGGCACAATTCGACGCCTCAATTCAAAATTGAATCGAGGTAAGCGCTTGATCGAAACCTGCTGATGCACTAGCAGCAGTGGTGACGGCGAAAGCAGCGGACGTAAAAGCAGCAGGAGCCCGCCTCGGGAAGGATCGACCGCAACCATGGGGATCGTCGACAAGATCAAGGAGATCGGTATGTTAGCGTATGAAGTGCGCGTCATGTGCGCAGCTGGTGCCGCTTTTCGTTGCGGCCGAAGCGTCATATTGGCGCGTGGAGTGCGCTTAGAAGACGACTGCTAACGACTGCTAGTGACGCATCTAATGCTGTATATTGCATCTTTCTTTTTGTTGTTATTACTGCAGAGGATGAAATGAAACGGACGCAGAAGAACAAGGCCACCGAGTACCATCTCGGGTTGCTGAAGGCGAAGCTCGCGAAGTTGCGAACTGAGGTCCGTGGTGCTACTGTGCTTGTAGGTTGATCGCCATGCAGCTGATGTGGCTGGTGTTTACATTGTTTGTAGCTTTTGGAAGGCGACAAGGCTGCTGGTGGCGGCGGAGGCGAAGGTGTGCAGCCATTTGTATTGCTTGTATAGACTGGAGGTGATCAGTACACTAATATTTGCAACCGATTAGGTTTCGATGTCGCCAAGAGTGGAGATGGCCGTGTTGCACTGATTGGGTTTCCTAGTGTCGGTAAATCGACGATGCTGAGGTACGTTTCCCTTCTGCGAAATGGGTGGGATGCACAGCTAGAAGGATTTTGTGGTACTGATGACACTACTTGTTCGCTCTATTGCTTATTTCAGTCAGCTCACGGAAACGGAGTCCGAGACGAGTGCCGTAGAGTTCACCACTTTGACATGTATCCCTGGCAACCTGATCTACAACGACGTCCGCATCCAGGTCAGTGGTAACTTGAATGTGGTATCTCTGTGGTGCTCCATCCTTTGTGCTTTCTGACATGACGCGTACCCTGGATACTCCACAAAGCTTTTGGATCTTCCTGGTATTATCGAAGGCGCTGCGCACGGCAAGGGCCGTGGTCGCGAAGTCATTGCCGTGGCGAAGTCGGCAGATATGATCCTCATGGTCCTGGATGCTGGTCACGAAGCAGGCAACCGCCACCGTGAGATTTTGGAAAACGAACTGGAAACCGTGGGCTTGCGTCTGAACAAGAATCCTCCAGATATCTACTTTCGCAAGAAGAACGGCGGTGGCATCACCTTCAACAGCACTGTCCAACTGACCAAGGTACGTCGAGACTCAAGTCTCGCTCGCATGTGATGAGTCTCTATGTTCTTTCTCATACCCTCGCGTATTGCCTTTCCCTCTGTAGCTCGGAGACGATCCGTACAAGACGGTGTACCGAATCCTTCACGAATACAAGCTCCACAACTGCGAAGTGTTGTTCCGTGAAGACGCGTCGGCGGATGAGTTCATCGACGTGATCGAAGGCAACCGCAAATACATCAAGTGCCTCTACGTGTACAACAAGATTGATGTCGTGTCGATCGAGGACGTGGATCGGCTCGCCCGATTGCCGTACTCGACTGTGATCGCGTGTGCGCACGGCGACCGTCCAGCAGTAAGTAGTACTGCGCACGCCGAACGTGAATGATAATCTCAAAGCTCTAAAATATTTTCTCCTTTTTTGCCGCACAGCTCAACTTCGACACGTTGCTGTCGAAGATGTGGGACTACATGGGACTCACGCGCGTGTACACCAAGCGTCGTGGAGAGGCGCCACAGTTCGCGGAGCCTGTGGTTCTGTCCTCTGAACGACGAGGTGTTAGTGTCCAGGCTGCGTGTCTTTCGGTACGTTCCACCACTGTGTGTCAGAACTTGTTCCTATTGTAGCTAACAAGGTTGTTACTTTTTCGTTATAATAGATCTCGAAGGACATGCTCGACAACTTTAATTATGCGCTCGTGTGGGGAACCAGCACAAAGTACAATCCTCAGCGTGTGGGCAAAGAACATTATCTTGAGGATGAGGACGTGCTGCAGGTGATTGTGAAGACCGCAAACCAACAAAAGCGCGACAAGAACTACAACCAGAAGGTGCAGGCGTACTTTGACAAGTACAAGCGAAAGAAGAAAGCGCTGAAGACCTAAGCAAGTAGGTGCGTCCATTCGATCAGTCTGTTGATCGAATGGAACTGTGTTCTTGGCAGCGAGAATAACAAATATGATCGCGTGTTGGGCAAGCAAGCTAGAGCATAAGTATTCTTGCTTCTTCGCTAGGCTGGGTGTCTAGACTTTGTGTTTGACTTCCTGGTGCAGCCAACAAAGCCTTCGACGGTGACTTGTCTACAGTGTGATCAACGCGTGCCAACAGTTCGTTGTCCTCCGTCGTCCACGGAAGCGAATAGAGCTTCTTGAGGCGATCCCGGATGCGCACGAGGGTCCTACATTTCCACCATGCACATACAAACGCATTGATGCTAAGCACGACTGCACAACACATAGTTAGAGCCACAACACAATCTAACTACTCACGTCTGTCGAAGTGGTGGGCACACGGCGTCCTGGCTTGCGCCGTTACCAGTATGGTGCTTTAAAGCGTTTTCGAATGCAAAACGCCAATTCGCGACTGGTTTCCTCGTCACTGGCAGCGGATTCCTATAGTGCCAACATCATCACCACACAGTCATCAATTCAAACTTACAAGGAAATGGCTACGAGAAAGAACCCGTTTTTTACCAGCTCCGCTGCAAGTAGTCCTTGTCTTCTCCTTGCAAGACAGCAGCATTATCGCGGATCATGGAATCCAGAAAGCGGTCCGCGAATCGAGTTCCGATGCGAGCGAGGTTCATCAGCTTTTTGGCAGATACGTTATCTCCTTCTCTCGAGCCTTCTGGATCTGAATGTAAGCGCTTTCTCTTTTTCAAAAGCTGCTGAGCAGATGCGGCAGCTGCTTCGACGACAGGAGATAGAAGCTGCGCAAACGCACTCGCAGTTCTTGCGCTTTGCGAACCATGAATACGATGCTCTTGCTCCGATGGCGTATTCCTTGGTGAACTATCCGATGCCTTTACAGGCAGCTCATAATCGTTGAAAATCTCCATGGGATCCTGAGAAAAGCTAACACGAGCACACATAAAACACCATACAGTTAGCTTCAAAGCCAATAAAATAGAGTGTGCTTGGCGAGATTCGTACTCTCTGGCTGGCAGGTTGATCATGCGCACTGGCCATCGGAATTTCCTGGTAGCATACACAGTCAATCACGCGCATTTTAGCATATACACGCAAGAGTCTTTATGCGTGACACTGTCAGCCAACGCTCTCACCGCTTGAACTCGTCGACGTGTGCATTCGGCTCTTGGATCGGCGGTCCGACCACCCTCACTCCGCGCCGAATACCGTCTCTTTCACGGGTGGACAGGTTCGAGAAGATGTTCCGCAACAGGAGCCTGGTGTCAAAGACTTCTTGCCCACTGAGGCGCAATGGTTTATCAACAGCAGCTTCCGCACTATTCTCCACAAGGTGCTCATCGCCATTCGACTCGCTATTCATCAGCAGTTCATCGGTGAAACTGCGCGCGTTTGAACTCGCAGCCCGTGGCTCCTTCTCCACGCTCTCATCTCCATACGCTCGCGCGTTTTCGCCGTCACTCTTCCACACCAAATCCTCCTCGTCCTCTTCTTCGTTGTTGTTATATTCATTGTTGGCGCCGGCAAGGTCCTCGTCATCTTCGTCTTCATCGTCATCGTCATCGTCGCCAAACAAATCTCGGCCCGTCTGCTCATCCTTCACCTGCACCACCACCCCAACACGATACGTACCATTCGGCGCACCGTCATCAGCGCTTTCACCGTCACTGTCGTCATCGCTGCCATTGCATTTCGCAGCATCGAGCCGCATGTTCATCTCCTCCTTGACGCGACCAACGTTGCCGCTATCCTCGTCATCATCGGAGCTGCTCGAGCTGAGGTCTTCAGCTGCGTCGCTATCGGAATCGCTCTCGTCGACGCGGCGGCGGCGACGACTGCGCGTGTCCGCCTCGCTCTCCGTCTCCGAGTCGTCTACAATCGCTCTCTTCTTCTTCTTCTGGTCGGTCTGCATTTTGCGTTGTGTTTGTCACTTACTTCCACCACCAGATGAATGCCCTTTCATTGCCTAGATACTGTTTTAAGTTAAATATTTCCAAGCCAACCTTCATCAAAAATAAACGAGCCAAGCCTGTTGGTAGGGACCTATACTCACAAGGATCCAGCTCGGCTCGTTTTGGCTCGTTTGGATTTATGGTGGCGGTCATTTGACAGTCAGTCTTCTTGTCGTACGTAGCAATCGTTGAGAATGGCGCAGGTGGGCGTGAAGAACGGCAAGCTGCGGCTCTTCTACCCGTCGGACGCACCGCCGCGCGTGACGCAGCAGGACCGCGAACGAGTGCAGGTGCTCCGCGGTGGCCTGAGATGCACGCTGCTCCCTCGCGGGCTCGTTCTTTTGCAAGACGTCGGTATCCAGTGCAAGGACGTCTTCATCCTGGTCGTGGACAATGACCGGACGAGCGTCGCGTGCATGCTTGCTGCGATGGAGCTGGAGTGTGTGTGCTTGGTGATCAGTACGAGCCGTATTGGGCTACTGCAGCATGCGCAAGAACAAACCGGGATCACGAAAGTCGTCGTCGTGAAAGATGCAAGCGATGTCGTGGAGCTCCAGCAAGATTCTGCACCAAGTGCCAATGGTATGCATCTGCCATGGCTGAACGAGAGTGCCATTGCTGCCGGTGGATGCGTGTGCATGCTCACATCTGGGAGCATTGGCGCACCCAAGGTGGTGGCATGTACGTGGAGCCGCATGCTGCTGCAGGGTCAATCCACGCAGGAGCAGCTTTTCCCTTCTGGACCTGCTCGAATCGTGTGTGCAACTTCAATATCGCATGCGTACTCGATCAATGCGCTCTTCGCGCTGTTCACGTCACCGCATGACAATCAGTCTGAGTTGTGCTTTGCACCGACAATTGCAGGTCTCCACTCTCTTCTCGCAGAGCCGAAGGAGAAGTTCACATTGCTCTATGGAACGCCTGCAACGTACACCGCGCTCTTGGATCTGCCGGCTGTGACAATGAACGTTGACGTGCCGTACTGCGCTGGCACGCGGATGCAGCTTGATCTGTTCTATCAAGTGTACAAGCACTGCGGACTGCAAGTGATGCAGAATTATGGCTCAACGGAGACCGGCGACATCGCGGCGTGGTCTCTTTTTGGGAAAACGTTTGACGACGAAAAGCTCGAGATGGATGCCAACAGCGGATGCATCTACACGGGGAGTCTGTGGCCAGGTGTGAAGGCTGAGATCGAGTCCACGGGCGAAGTCCTGATTACGACGCCGTGGCAGGCGCTTGGGTACATTCGCGAACGAGCGCTTCAGGGATTCCAAGGCAGACCGCATCGAACAGCCGATATTGGGTTTATGAAGCAAGACCGATGTGGCATTGAGTGTCTATGGCTGCAGGATCGCCTTCGTCCTTCGGTCCACGCCGTGTCGGCAGGCGTCGCGTCGTCTCACGCGCCAAAGCAGATTGAAGACGCTGTCACGGACCACCCGGACGTCACGGATGCGCTTGTGCTCATGCAACAAAACAAATCAAACAGAAGTGGTGCTCATGAAACCGCGGATGCACAGCTGCCACCCGTTCGTGTACGCGCAGTGCTGAAGGATGACGCCGTCGTGCGCGTCGAAGACCTCGTCGAGTGGTGCGCGAAAAAGTACCCGGACCTCCGCGACTCGCTGTCCGTCGAGTTCGTGCATTGCCTGCCGTGCAGTCCAGCGGGAAAGCTCATTTACGCGTGACGATTGGACTCTTCATGGAACCACCCCTTCTGTTCCTGCATGTAGCTTGTTGTTTCCTTCACAGAGACGTTGATAGCAAAGAACAACGCATGCACGAGCAGTGATGTACCTGAGACTGAATACAGCACCTCTATCCTTTTTGCCTTCACTTCAGCCATTTGCATCCTTTTCATTGATATAAACTAGTTTTGTTTACTTACTTTAGATTTGTACAATGTGCGCAGCCTCCTCGTCCAATAGTGCAATGCAATCGGTACGCGTTGGCGACCATCGAATCTGGTTAATCGGTCCTTTCGAGCGGAAAACCACCGAGTTTTGGCTACCGTCTATGGCGCTGCCTGCACTCGTGGTGCCACTGCCTCCGCTCCGATCCGCGGTGCTTGTGCATGTCGAAATGTTGTAAATGATCGCCGTGTGGTCTTCTGCAGCGCTGCAGATGTGGCAACGGGAGTGCGGTGCCCACGAGATCGAGTTAACGCTTGCAGTGTGCTGGTTCAGCTCGAGCAGCGGGCCGCGCGTGTTGCGCAGATCCAGGATGATGACGTTCGAGCTGCCTGCGACGATTGTGGCGACGAAGTTGTCGTCCTGCTTGTTCCACGCGATCCGCAGCAGCGGATTGAGGTCGTCTGACTCGTACATGATCGTGCTCGATTCCAGGCTCCTGAGCGCTCATAGCACAACAGTTTGCTGTCAATTTGCACAGTGATGAAAAGGCAATAGACTCATAGAACGCCTTACCGGAGATCGAAAATGCGCAGAGAGCCGTCGCCGCCGACAGAGCCAAATACATTGGCGTCTTTGGAGAACGCGAGGTCGTATACCTCGTCGTCGTGCGCGATGATCTGCTGCTTTGGGATCGTGTGGTTCTGCATGCAGTGAAACAAAGCATAAATCATACAGAAAACTAACGACGCATATACACAAAAATGACAGACGCATAGAAACGCATCGCATGAAGCGTACGTTCAAGTCCCAGATGGTGCACGTGGTGTCGATGCTGGAGGTGCCGATGATGTTGGGCTCCGACTCACTCCAGTCGCACGACGTGAGCGGTGCACACATATCCTGGCTTCGCTGCATAATGATGTAACATAGCATCAGTCCATATACAACGGCAGCTATAGGCCATAGCTAGCTTCACACATACGTGGGAGATGGTGGCGTGGCGCTCAATGGACGAGTCGCTGACGGCCCAGAGACGCAGGTAATCGGCCGTGGTCGCGAGGTACTCGACAGGGTTGCCAGACGCCTCTGGTGACCACATCACCTTCGTCGGCGGGTACGGATGATCGATCTCCACGGTATTGAGCAAGTGCGTGCCATCGGGACTCGGATGCAAGATCTAAACAAAGAGTGATGAGCCATTCATTCATCCATGTCGCTTCTGTTGCGCGTACGCACCTGCAGTTTGTTGACGTATTCGCCCGGGATAAAAGAGGACGCGGCGACACGCAGATCGTTCTTGCGCGTGCTCCAGCAGAGTCCGTAGAGCCGATGCGGCGCAAAGTAGCTGATGAACGCCTTCCCATGATCCGCCATTTTCTTTTGGCTAAAAAAAAGATGGCAGGATGATGTCCCGAAGATTCCCTTCTTAGAAACGATTTCATTAGGGACAAATGCCATTCTTTTTTAGGGACACATGCAATCTCCAAACGTCGCAGTATGGAAATACAAGTGATGACGATGGAGAGCTACGCGCTGTGAATGCGATTTGCAGGGCAGTCAGCGCCACGAGGGGTTCCTGTTTAGATACGCACGCATACGCAGATGACGTTCCTGCAGAAGCAGAAGCTGAACGCGGCGCCATTACGCCAGCAGGAGCCGCTTGAGCGACCGACAGATAGCGTCCATGGTGCTTGTTCCACGCGGCTACCACTCTTGCTGCAAGACGCGCGCATGAGCGCTGGCAATCAGCGTCATGACAGTACGCGCACCAACTACGAAGCGCTCCCCTCGAACCAGAGACCGCAGCAATACGAGCATGTGCCTGCTGTTGACCGCAGGAGCACTATGGTAACAGTAGCACGCAGGCGCAAGAAGAAACGACCCACACGAGAACCAAGCATCGCCATCATGGCTGGGAAGCACACGCTCTCCCGGATGGATGAGCAGGTACTGGTTCTGTACCACTCGTCGCTGAAGCGCTCATGGGCGGCTCAGAATGCACAGAATGAGCTTGCAAGCGCGCCTGTACGTCAGTATGGATATGAAGCCAACTACGCCGCGACGCAGATCCAAAGAATCGTTCGCGGTGTCGCCGCACGCACGCAATTGGAATCATTCAGCAGCCCAAAAAACCAGCGCGCGGCTCGTTACATGCAGTACGTGTTCCGGTGGCTGCTCGTGCGTCAGCGCGTGTTTCGACGGCTGCAGCGCAAGAAGCACGCAAAAGCGGTGCACATCCAAGCGTGGTATCGCGGCTGCAAGTATCGAGACGCGCTACGCGACCACCAGGCGCGCATGCTAGCGCACGGCGTCATTCTGCTCCAACGTTGTTTCCGCGGCCATCGCTTTTGGCGCGTCGTGACAGCCTTACTCCATGATCGGCGAGATAAAGCAGCAATCGTGATACAGCGCTGCGTCCGTGGCTGGCGAGGGCGTCAGCTTGCAAAGGCCATTCGATTCGAGCAGCAGCGCCATGTACGTCATCTAGTAGTCATCATGAACACCCACCAAAAGAGCCCACGCTGCGAGCGCTGTACGCTTGAAGAGTGCACTGAAGACTCGTTATTTGACTGCTTTATGGCACGATATATCGGTTTGCACGACTTGAAAGGCGCGCGAACACTCTGTATCGAAGGGCTCACGCTGTTCCCATCGTCAGCCAGGTTTTGTTTCTTTTACGCCGCGCTCCTGCAAGTCATAGGCGAAGATGTCGGGGTCGCGATGGCATTTTTGAACAAAGCACGACATGTTTTGCATCTATCGGACGACGAGTTAGCGATGGTACGTGCTCCTGTATGAATGCAGCAGCAAACGTATCGTCTCAAACGCCATGGTCTGTTTGTTGCATCTAGTACGAGAAGCAATACCTTTTACCAGCGCTGCAGTTGCGGCCAAACGACATCGCTGTCTATCTCGACTTGGCTGTCTTCTGCCAGTCATCGGAGCATACCTCACGTGCCGAGGCGCATTATGCAAAGTGTCTGTCGCTGCTTCCAGTCGACTATCGCGTTCCGGGATACCTCCATCGCGTGCAAACGCTCGACCGCTTGCTGCTGAATTACCACCGGTTTTGTTCCATCTTCAACAGTCGACAGACCAACATCCTGGCGAAAATCGTGCCAGTGGCCAAGCGCGGAGAGAAAATTCGCTTCATGGTTGCGAAGCTCAATCAGTTCGTAGTCATCACACCTGCAGATCAGGAGAACGTGTGTCGCGTGAATACCATTTATTTATCAGAAGGCGAAGTGCTGGCGTTCCTGAGTGAGCGCGGGGAACCTGTCGCGGTCGAAAAGCCGGGCATGAACGAACTCTTACAAGACACAGAAGCAGTGAGTACTCTGAACAACAGCAACGGGAGTGTTCGAAGCTTGGTGGTCTGGCGAAAAAATAGCCAGAAATCGTCTATGAGCCTGAAAAACTCTCAAAATCTCACGTCGATGCCGAAAGAAACAGCAGTACCTGTGGGACAGCAAACTGAAGCGCGAACAAAGGAGTCAAAGGCAAATAATGTCATCATCCAGCTGCATCAGGACACGTTCCAGGGACTTCACATCCGCCCTGAAAAGCTTTCGGTGGCGTCCGAGAAGAGATCCAAAGTAAATCTGAACAAGGAGCATGCCGAGATGCTTTTGAAAGAGGTGGTGTTCATTGATTCAACCAAAGCAACAGCAGGCGACCGCAATGCACTCAAAGCAGGAGCAAGCATTGAGCCAAGTTGGGGTATTTCGACGGCTGTACCAGCGGCATCATCATCGTCACCCAATTCACTCCACTATGTCGTGATACTCCCATTTTTGCTGAAACGACGCCAACAACGCGCTTCCGCTGTCTTGATCTCGTACGCAGCTATTGATCTGCAGCGCGTGTTCCGCGGCTTCCGATTTCGATCCCAAATGCGACGCGAGCGGCTTATTCAAAGTATTCAGCAGCGACAAGTTGACAACATGCTCGCTCAACTGCAGGCAAACTTCCTCTTCCGTGAACGACGTCGCCTTAGTGCCATCGCGATCCAGCGTATCTACAAAGGGTTCGCCCATCGCAATCGTCTCCGACGATGGCATCTTGAAGCGACCCAGATCCAACGCGTTTTCCGAGGATATCGCGGACGAAAGCGAGCCCTCGCGTTCCGAGATGGCAATTGCACGTTCTATATGGCCGAAAAAGTCTTTCACCGGGGTATCGAGGTCAGTGGGCGACGCATCATGCTCGCTATCGAGAAGGTACGACCTTTCTGGTGGCTTCAGTTCGTATTCAATTTCCCATGTGGCAGTGCTCACCCCCCCCCCCCTTTGCTTTCTTGCCCTAGTGTGGCCTCTCGTTTCGGTTCGACGGATATGATCTTGAAAACTGTACGACGTACCCTGGGTTTTTCTCGCACGAGAGCACACTTGGACTGCTGTGTCATCTGAACTGGGCCTACGCAGAGAGCTTTTGCGGTCGAGAATGCAACTTCCACGGCAAGAAGCTGGTGATTGAAAAAGTCGTGTTGATCAATCGTACCAGCGGAGAGTGCTTCATGAGTTGCGCAGCCCTGAGTGACGATGAATCTGGGAAGCGCAAAAATGGCCGAGCCAATCCTTGTACCGTGCCTTTGGTGGATTGTATCCAGTCGATAAATATCCGCAGCGTGAGCACTCTCGGCAAGGATGCCACAGTTGCCGCCATGCCACTAACAGTTGACGATACCCCACGACTTGTCCAAGCGATGACAGAGAGGTTAGCACTAGTGCACACAATCCCGATGGCGACACAGGAACTGAAGAAGAAAATCCCAGCCAATTTCCTATTAACGGTAACACCACCGCTCCGACGGCATCTGCTCTTCAAAAACCAAGGTACGCTTGATCAGGTACGCATCTCCAATGTCGTAAAGCGCAAAGCAAAAACGTCAAAGAGATCCACGATAGATATCAACCTACAGACACCAGAAGAACTCGTGTTTCCGATCACCGATGGAATGCGGGGTGTCACCATCGGTCACAACCACTTTCGCAAGAAATGCTCGTGTCACGTTGTTCAGTACACAAGATGTCGGTGTGTGCTCCCGATAACAACAACATCTGCTCATATTGAGGCATTAAGCTTGGCGTTAAGCGCGGTGTGTATTCCTTCAAACAAATCTCAAGAGGGAGTTAAATGATTAGCTTTTGACAAACTAGATGAGTCTTCCTCACAACACTCACCACGTGTAATGAAATGAAAATCTATCACAATTTTGCTCATGCTTAGCGTACCTCAGGTGACAGGCATGAAATACCGATTAATAGCATCGATAAATCGCTTCCCGTATAATGCTGGCTCAATAATCGTCGGTGAAGACTGCCCTGCGATCATGCCAACGGATTTACCGACGCTTTCAACACGCTTGATCAAGTCAAACTGCCGATAATAATCGATGATCCCGATCGTCATCTCTGTGAATGCCAGGTTCTCTCCTTCGAGCTCACCCAATCCAACAACCATCGAGTAGTCGATAATGTTGATGGAATTGAGAAAGTCGGCGTCGTTCTTGATCGCTTTGACAATGAACTCGTGATCTTCCGCAAGAACGCCAAGCGGGTGGCCATGCGAGTACTCCAGCAGGTTTCCATCCAGTAATACGCGACCGTGCTCGTACTTTCCGTCGATCGATTTAATATATCGGTTTCGAGAGCTTCCTTTCAAGTCGTAGGTTTGCATGATTCGCTTGTGAGAAAACGCGTTCTCCATGACTGCAACGTAATGCACAGTCTTCTGTCCGGTTTCCTTTCTCGTAACCATCGTCTGGTAAAGTCCCACCGTCTTGGAAATGATGCTGGCTTCTCCATCAAAGTATACTTTCGACATATACTTGAAGTATCCCGGCAAAACTTCCAAAAAGCTCTACAATAGAGAAAATAGCAGCAAACAAACAAGTCAGAATTAGTTTGATGCAATAAGCTTTCTTGTTCATGGCAGAGCTAAACAACCGACAGGATACCTGAAGCTCTGTGGATGATATATGCTTGATCACAAAGCGGTCATCGAGCGTGCGATAAAACGAAGCTCCGGACTTGCCACCATTGGCATCCCAATTCTTGACGTGAGCAATAGAAAATAGAAAATTGTCGAGCGTTCCATAGAAGAGCTCACGAAGCACCTCAAACTACAAAGTAAATACATCAACAAGCTCAGAAACGAATCAAAATAAAATAGTGTTGCGTTTTCTTCATACCTGCAAAGGATAGTATGCGATGGCAGAGAACTCCCAAGGCGAGTTCAGCGCATTCGCAGAGCTTGTTCCCGAGAGGAGCGACAAGTGCAGCGGTATCTCGCAGATCGAGTATTTGAATGGAACGTTGAGGGCCGTCTCGAGTGCCGCTCGCGACCAGTTTGTTGAAATCGGAGAAGAGCTTACTGGGTGATTCTTGTCAACTGAAGCTTCGACTTCTTTTTGAACAATCAGCTTCCACGAGTCGAGTTGCTCTTCATACAAGTCAGAAGACAGCGCGTACGCCACGCATGTGATGGGCTCTGAGTTGTTCACAAGAACGACATTATCTCCTGATCGATACGGAAGGCTCGGGTGGCCGGCCAGAAGTGCTTCCGGCAGATCTACGTTGAAGTCACTTCCAGGTGTATTCCGGCCGAGAACCTTGTACAAATCCCACAGGGCCGTTCGCCAACCTGATTGGGACTGCTAGACAAAGCAACACGGGGAAGAAGTTAGAACCGTTATCATCGATTTAATCGTAAAACTCCACTTACGTCTCTCTGGTCGCCATTTCTCCCGCTCGCTGACCGATCGTACGACTGGTTTGAAGGAGTTCTTCTTCCGCTCTCGAAGTTCAAAAACGAAGATGCAGCCGATGACACGATTGAACTTTCTGGCGAAATATCCGAACCGTTGATGCTTAGTCCATCGCTCGATCTTCGTTTTGATCTCTCTTTAGCGCCATCCCACAGAAAATCAGTTGAATCCCGCGAGATTGCGCTCGGTGTCAAACTTGAGTGTTCTCCTTCATCTCGATGTCGAGGAGACGCTATTGGGGATAATGTTGTTGGGGTACTGAAAGAGAACCCAGCGAGAGTGAACGAGCTGCTCGTCATTGCTGCCGCAGCTTCTTTCGACAGGTTCTTCTTGATCAGTTTGCGAAGCTTCAGCATACGATCAATCCATCGGCAAGCCAACAGGTACAACGACCGCTGTGCTGTATCGCATTCTGCCAAGTTGTTCGCAGCATTGGCCTCCAACTTTTCGACTTTGTGCAGAAACACTAGCTGGTCGCTCTGAATCAGTTTCTTCAGACACACCACCTCCAGCACAACTTGAGCTTGAAGAGTGTCGTCACATTTTTCAAATGCTTCCACTGCCTGCTTGACCCCTTGGATTTTTTCAGTAAACAGCTCGATCAACGAATCAAGCAATTGTTTCATGCTGGTAAGCCGCTTCATCACCACATGCTCGACAACGATATGGTCCTCTTTGTCTGCAACCATGTCAAAACTGAATCCGCGCTTCAGTCGCCCGTCGCCTCGAACAAGACAAAGAGGAATCTTCTTGGCAAAATCAAACCTAGCAACCGAATCGCCGATGTTGAAGAACAACACCTGAGATTCCATTGACACGTGCGGGCAAAGATCCGCTGGTGGTAGCAGATCCGTTGCTTTGTCTTCAGAAAACATGACATCAAGGAACCGAGCAAACGAGTACTTATAGATGTACTTCTCCAGCGGTACGAAAGGTGATACCATTCCATTGCACTCGCGACACCAGCGCCAAAAGACAATTGACGGATAACTCTCAGGCTCGGTTGCTGTGGCCCCATTGCTCTCGAACTGAGGTGGCTCGTATATCCCTGTCAACATCCCCATGACGTTGATGTCTTTGCCTAATAGTTTTGACAAAAATGCCGGTCGATTTGTATCCGCCATGCTCGAAGCTCCTTCTTCACGATCTCCATTCTGGTTCAGAGACAATCTCGATATTGGTAGCCGACTTTCAGGTGGGAGCTCTTCAAACGAAATCGTCACCGTTCCAGTGCTGCAGCTAAAGGTTTGAACGTGGTCAGCCATTGGGTAGCTGCATTTCGAGTTCTAAAGCACGAGGATACGAGAGCACAACGTCAGCACCCAGGCAGCAGCAATCGAAATGTCATTGATTCATACATAACTCACCTGACATTTCAGCAGCAGCATGCCCATTTCCTGGGTCAAAAGGTTACCAAAGGAGATATCCATATCTGAGTACGCTTGTATCCCGAAATGCTTTGAGCTTGTACATGGATGATATCGCACATTTGTAGACGATTGCTCACGAACACGGAGGGTGCATGTTGTGTACCAAGTCGTCGCACCCTCTTCGCTGAATGCTTTAGCGCTCCGTGGCATTAATCCCGGCTTTTGCAACTCTAGCTCAGACAGCACGTGTGCTTCGAGGAGTAGTCGGTATGTCATCGACAACACTGATCTAGTCAACCCTTTCAGCACGCGGAGTTTTGCTTTTGTTGGACCGGTGAGCAGCACAGTGCATCCATTCAGTGGATCACACCCGTCAAGATACAAGTACGTTTCAGTTTTCGCTCGACTGCCAGCTGGTGTTCCCAGCGTCACCCCAGCGACGCTCGGCGCAGCTACCTTCTCTGCTTGATCTCCCACCGGCACCGTCGGAATACTTTTGACGAGAAATGACCGACACGTTCCCACGACTTCTTTCGGATCGGATTTGTCTACGTGATCAACCGATGTCAGCAGCGTTGCTCCAGTGTGACGGCTGATTCGCTCCAAAATCTCGAACTTGACGTTGAGGACAATCCCAACACCGCGCGCTCGAAGCAATTCTTGAGCATGACGGGAGACTGTGCGCTCCACAAAAATCACATCTGGCTTCAGTGCAGTGATCTTGTCGACGAGGATGCTCATGTAACTTCTCTCCTGTTCTAAGAGCGTGTCGAGTGAATTGAGTCGTCCAGCGCCAGCCGATCGATCGTAGCTAATGCCACACGCAAACAGAAGGATTCGCGGATTGGCAATTTGACGTGCCATTTGCTTGTGACTCAAATGCTTGCGGCACAGCGTTCCAGCGAGCCACTTGAACTGATATTTGGACTCTTTCTTGACATTCTTTTGCACAGTCTCTGCCATCGCAATGCTCTTTACTTTCACCAAACTAGAGTAGTTGAAGCCATTCGCCATGCGAAAATTCATACTGAACAGCAAATGCCCAGCGACGACAAACGCGATGTCTTCAAGGGACCCAGCTAAACGTTGCAGGTCCACATCACCACCAGGTTTCAAATTCTCAGCTACTGCGCCAACTGTAAGACGAATTCCAGCACGTATCTGATCATGAGCTGCTTCCTGCGGGATACGATCCAAAAGTTAGTTTCACATCAGTTTCACACAGTCCTCGCATCAGAAAGTAGCACATTTCTCCTTACCAGGTATTTGCCAAGCATCATGTCTCGTGTTGTGTAAGTATCCTTTACACGAAAGGATACTGGCGGATCAGTTGTAGGTGACGTCGCACGCCCGTCATGCTCAGTCGAAGTCAATTTCAGCTGGTCCAGATCCATGTCACGGAGTCCACCACTTTCAATTGCGCCTAATAATTCGACACTCGATCTTCGTCGGCGATGGCCTGGAGGTTTTGGTCGAAACGGCCTTTGTACGAGCTTGCCTTCGGGGTCGACAACTTCCATTGACTCAGACGACTGGATTGTGAAGAGTGGCGGCAGCGCTGAGGACCTATCACCTCCACTTACATCAGGTGACAACGGCGGATTCAAGTATGTGCTAGACACCTCACTCGCGTCCATTGAGTCCATTATCGTCGACGTGTCGTCTGCCACACACAGCAAGGGCGAAGTCTGCAACTGCGGCTCGGCATCTGCATTCCGATAATCCACACTTGGTGCTGAGGTAATGCCGAGACTGCTGCCGCGGCTGAGTGAAGTGCGGCGTTGGCCATTGAGCAAGTTCTTCTTCCTTTCTGCGTCCTCAATGAAACGCGCACAGAACTTGCAGACCCGAATGAGCCCCGTGTGTCCATGAGGAGATCCTTCAATAAACTGGTCACTGCACTCGAAGCAAAAGATCTGACCGCACAGTCGACAATGATGGCGACGACGGAAAAATGTGAACGAGATCCCGCAGTCATAGCAAACCTACAGCAAAAGCACGCGTTGTATGAATATAAGTAAGCAGTCGCTATGGCGAAGAAACGTACGATATAACCACAGCACGTGCCTTGCAGAGATGGTCCGGCATCCAGTACTGGTTCCCAGTCGAATGCGGCGGCGCTGGGATGTTCCGCGATGCAGAATCTGCACAGAACTCAAGTTCAGCAAATGCATCTTTCAATATTGGGTTACTCAGATAGAGAGCTGCAGAGAGCGTATGCTCTCCTTTACGCACCAGCTTGAATACTCGGTCGTTCGCTCATCGGCTCTTTCTACATATCCGACAAAAAGACCGCATTAGCGAAAAGATATCTCGGCAACTTCAAGCTCTCTGTATACGACTCAACAGCCCAAACTCTACCGGAAAGCTCGAGCCGGACGACGACCCCATGAACCCTGGCATCGGGAACGTCGTCAGCCTAAGGACCATACGCGTTCAGGAACACAACGTCGGTTGCACCATTAGCATCTTACACTAAGCAGGCTAAACGAAAGAATGGCATTTTTGGTCCGGTGCTGTAGTTCTGGAAGAAAACAGTCCTTCAACACATACCGAGATGGGTCGAGGTCGAGGCGCTGGTGGTGCGGCATCGACTGTGTCTGCCGCGCCGGGGACGCCATCCTGTCGGCCTCCCTGTCAGTCGCTTGGGATGTGCGCTCTCTAACTCTCTACGCGGGCGCGTACACAGCGGTCGGAGGAAGTGCCGCCACCTCGCTCCGCACGCACCGCTGTTTCCGCTGGAATTGTTCTCCCGCAGGAAGTGTTCGTTCTCTCAACCTGCAGGATATCTTGTTGTCGTAGGTTTACCCTTATTAGAGGGTATTGTGTGTCATCTGCAACTCCTAAAAAGGGGTACCACACATCAACGGCAAGTATCAAGCGCTGATTGGTTGAAATGAGCATCAAGTTTTATGTCTTCTAGAATATCTGCAAAACAGTGATGTGATACTTGAGTCAGCAACAAAAATCTCAATTGCTGATTGGTCGAAACATGTGTCAAGTCCTTGAAGACAGATGCAAAATAGTAGTAGTAGGGGCTCTGAAGCGAGCGACAGCTATGTCCATTTGGTTTGTTTGAAGACTGACTGATAGTAGCATGGGGTACAGCAAGTACTGCTTCGATGTGGACGCGTTCGCGGCGGACGAGTTCTCGGTCGCGGCGTTCCTGGAGGACTGCCGCACACACAACCCGATGGAGACCGTCCACCAGGACCTCAAGGACTTCCAGACATCGCTTGAGAACCAGGTACGACGGCGCAGAGCTGGATCCGTGCGTCCATGCGACCATCCCATGAGCACGTACTAAATGATGGTTTACGGTTTGTAGCTCGTTGCGATTATCAATGAGGACTACGCGGAGTTTCTGCAGCTCTCGTCCAAGCTGAAGGGCGTCGATGAGGCCGTCTCCTCGGTGCGTCTGCCCATTCTGGCGATCTTGAAACGCGTCGATCTCACTCAGCTCGCGGTGGTAGGTGTTTAGCATGGGCCCTCAGCTTGCTGCTGTTGTTGCATGCTGCAGATTCATATCCAGGTTGTTGTGTCTTCTATTACAGAGTCAACTGCAGTCGAAGATCCATCATCAGCTCAAGACGTTTGAGGACTTGCGCAAGAGCGAACAGGACCTCCAACTGAGTATCAGGTATCCATCTTTCGCTGTCTTGTTATATTTCTGCGCATATACGATCTACTGGAACTCAATGCGCTATGTCCGCACTCACGACACTAGAATATCGGAGAAAATTCTTCTTCTGGAAGAACTTTTGGAGATTTCTAGCCCCCTGGATGAGGAGAACGAACCTGTCAGCGGCGAAGCACAAGACGATCCTAACGCTGAAGACGACGATGACGACGACGGATTTGACAATTTTGAAACGATTAAGCTCGGAACCAACAACATGAGCGCGGCGGAAACGTGCGCGCGTCTGGAGCGCGCCACGCAAAACCTGGTGCAACTGGAACTCGAGTTCTACGAGGGAGCCGACATTCCAACCATTCAGGTGCAAAAGCTTTTGTTCTCCTCGTTATCACGGGCTTACTCACTCATTACATTTTTCCTTATCGTCAGAGAGAAGAGAAGCGGCTAGCGGTGATCGAGGAAACGCTTCTTCGACGACTGGAGACGGAGTTTGCGACCGAGATTTTTCCCGATACATTTTACAGTCGTGACCACACCATCAGCGCGTCCACATTGAGTTACCTCTTGCGGGCATATGTGCTCTTGCAAAAGAGCCACATCCCAGAAGAGATGATCGGCAGATTGCTCGTACTCCCTTTCGCCGAAGAGAACGTGACTCGTGGACGACTCGATGGCCGCGTGCGCGGCTCGTGCGAAGGGCTCCAGCAGATCTACGATTCGATTCTCGAGTTCATTTCGAGCAAATTCAAAGACATTCTTGCACTGCCGATTTGCCAGGGTGAGAGCAAATGTTCAGTGGATATTCTCGGCAATGCGATCTGGAAGCCGCTGTTTGATATTTTCGCGACCAAACACGGGATCATCTTTCAGGCGGCTGACCCGGATCGGTTCCACCAGAGCTACACGCAGAGCATGCGCTTTCTAACAGCACTGGAGGCGTTCTGCGTCAATGAGACAATGAAAATGCGTTTCCGATGCCATGAGAGTGTGGTGGAGTTCAAGGAAAAGTGGAATATGGACGTGTACTTTCAACTGCGGTTCGCTCAACTTGCTGCATCGCTTGAAAAGGCATTCGGCGTGAAGCGTGACGAACAGATTCCTGACTTTGCTTTGAACGGACCAAGCTTTCTGTACGAGAACTCGAGAGCTCTGTGGACGGTGTTGCGCGATTGCTGGGCTGAGCATGTTTTCCTGAAGCCATTGGTTCCGAGCTTCAGCAAACTGTGCTTGCAACTGATTGTGTTCTACATTAGTATTTGGAAAGCACCGTTAATCGACGCCGTCGAGCAGTTCAAGAATGGCTCCAAGATCGACTTTAACGCGGTACCGCTCTACTTTGTGGACAACGAAGAAGACTTGATCTGTGCAGGCAGTGATTTCCACATTCTCAACCAAAAGGTGGGAAAAGCATGATGGCTGTTGAAGGGTGAAGGCACTGTGTGTAACTTTGCTCTCGATTGTGTTATAACAGATCGTGGACGAGCTGTTCCCTGTGGTCAAAAAGAAGGTTGAGGCATTCGTCGATAGTAGTGACGACTTTGTGGCCGACTTCTTTGCTGAGGTATACTGCCTTTTGGACTATCGCTACCTGCCGACAACCGCGTCCTTGACTTCTAACGTCTTTGCGTGACAATAGCCTTTACAGTCCCTTGAAGAGCTAGAATCGTGCTGCTGGACTGCAGCGTCCATCATGATCGCGGAAGAATGCAAAAAAGTGCTCCCGGCATTGCGGTGCGTATTAGTATTAGAGCATTGCAGAGACGTTCAACAACACCGCTCGATGATCTCACGTTGTGGGTTTCTCGCATGGGCATGTCCATTGTAGCACTGTGAAGGGGCAGTACCAGATGACAAACAAACCGCCGCCAAGTGCGCCATCGTCATACGTCGGCAGCATCATCAGGTTCGTAGTGCAATGCAAAGCAGCACCAGACCTGTACGAATGCTGGGGTTGTATGAACTAATGCTGACTTCATATTAACATTGCAGTCCTCTGCGTGAGTTTCTCGGGAAATGGGGAATCCATTTCGCCGGCGCGCGCAAGCACGAGCTCTTCCAGAGCATTCTGGACGACGTGTGCGATCTCTACGGCTCGCTCTCCATGGAGCTTCTGAAGTCTGCGATGGAGCTCGAGGAATCGCTCAAGAGCCGCAAGATGCAGCGCAATCTCTCGTCCAGTCTCGTGGGCACAACGAAAATGTCGGACACGGAAAAGATGCGCAGGCAGCTGCTGCTCGATCTCCAGGAAATGCAACGGTGAGTGGGCCATCTGAGTATGTATAGGGGCGCTGTATAAGCAGCTCATACTGATTGTTATTGATGCGTGTGTGAATGCGCAGCCAAGTACTGGAGTTGGGCTTCGAGTTGGAATCCTGCCCGGCATTTCAGCACGCGAACTCAAGTCTCTCTTCAACTGAAACATAAGCTATCTCGTCATATAATTGGCCAAAAATATTAATAATTTCTTGCGTGAGAGAATGTAATTGGCTAATAACCGGTGGCGCCGAGTGTTTGTTTGTTTGTTTTCGCGTGTCATTCTCATTGTTCCCAGTCAGTACGAAGCAGCAATGACAACGAGCAGTGCGCAATGGAGCTTCTGGTCCTGGGGCTTCTCGCTGGCCATGGCGACGCTCTCGCTGTGGAAATTGTACGACCTGGCGGTGGAGAAGGAGCTCCACCCGCGGAAGCTGCTGCGGCGTCGCAAGCAGACGCACGAGCCGTACCCGCACGGCTTCACGGGGCTGATCGGCAACACGCCGATGCTTGAGCTCTCGAGTCTCTCCAAGGCCACGGGATGCACCATTCTGGTATGTATTTACTTATACCATGTATGCAACTGATGCATTTATGTCATTAACATGATTAACCATACGTATGCAGGCGAAAGCAGAGTTCTTGAACCCTGGCGGGAGCTCCAAGGACCGCGTCGCCAAGGGGATCGTGGAAGACGCCGAGCGCCGGGGCCTGCTGCGTGAAGGAGGCACCATTGTCGAAGGCACGTCGGGGAGCACGGGCATCAGTCTCTCGCTTGTCGCCAGAGGTACGCCTGTCCTAACAATCATATTTGCGTTTGGAGACGCGGGTTCTGTATGATCTCATTCGTTGTGTGTTCTGGCCACCATCAACGCGCACATGACAGCGCGCGGATACAACTGTGTGATCGTGATGCCTAACGATCAAGCCAAGGAGAAGAGCCAACTGTTGGAGAAATTCGGCGCTCACGTGGAGCTCGTCAAGCCTGCGTCCATTGTGAACGCGAAGCACTACGTGAACGAAGCCAAACGTCGGGCGAAGGCGATTGAAGGTATGGACTCTCGTCGTAATGGATTGATGCATGCAATTATTATGGAGGTTAATGCATTGTGCGCATTTTTCAATAGGCGGATACTTTGCCAATCAGTTCGAAAACACCGCGAATTACGAGACGCATTACACTACGACGGGTCCCGAGATCTGGCGCCAAACGAATGGGAAGTTGGACGCGTTTGTCATGTCCTCTGGTAAATAAATGATTTGCTGTATATATGTATGTGCCGCATTAGACAACGCAGGCTGCTGCTAACCAGAGAGTCTGTGATTTGTAGGCACTGGTGGAACAATCGCCGGCGTGTCATCGTACCTGAAGGAGCAGAACCCAGACATCCAAGTCTTCCTCGCTGATCCACCGGGATCCAGCTTGTACAACAAGGTAACGATTGCATAGCATGCATGGTCAGGATACCCGTCGAGTCGCTTAGCCGTGGCCATGTTTCCTTGTGTGCTCAGGTTCGAAGCAACGTCTGCTACACGCCGCAACAGTCCGAGGCCAAAGTGCGCCGCCACCGGTACGTCTCCAGCCTCTCCCATGCATCATCTTGTCTCGATGTATGCAACTCACATACCTCTGCATATGTATCGACAGCTACGATACGATCGCCGAAGGCGTCGGCATCGACCGCCTAACCGAGAACTTCCTGTGCGCCAAGATCGACGACGCGTTCCTCGTAACGGACCACGAGATCGTCGAGATGTCGCGCTTCCTGCTGCGCGAGGAAGGGCTCTTCGTGGGCAGCTCCAGCTCGCTCAACTGCGTTGCGGCCGTGCGCGCGGCGCGCAAGCTCGGGCCTGGACACACGCTCGTCACCGTGCTCTGCGACTCGGGCCAGCGCCACCTGACCAAGTTCTGGAGCGAGGAGCATCTGCGTGACCACTGGCAACTCAACGCCTCGGCGACCCATCTCGAGTTCCTGGACGGTTCGAACGGTCAACCGTAACTGTGTAAAGTGCGCAGCATACAGAAAGTAAGTCAAAAAGGATGATCGTAACCTGATAAATGGCCAACCAGTTTCTGACATTCACTCATTGCAACGTGAGACTTGGCTTTTTTCGAAAAAAAATGGAAATCCACTTGAGCTGAAAACAGATCTTTTTTGACCAGACACGAATGTGATTGGCTACATTTATTATCTTATATCATCCTTGATTGGATATAATTTATCAAAAGTTTGTGATTGATTGAAAATGAACGGTATCTTGGCAGTTGGATACCTGTTACCACATGATCCGTGGAAGGTTGGAGGTCCTGAAGGGGCAGAACGTTTTTGGCGCTGGTGCTATGTGCAAGCGCACTCGACTGCGACTTTCTCTATGAAAATAATGGAGCGCGTGCGTGCGCGCCTCACACACTCAGTTTTCAAGTCTCCAGCTCCTGCACACCACTGCCCAGCCGCACTCTCGCGGTCCTGTTCCAAGCTCCGATTCAGCATGAGCACTGCCGCCCTCGCACCAACGTCCATCGTGGCCCCATCGACCCCTACGACAACGATGGCTGTGATCTCCAACTCTGCTGGGACGATCAGCCCCAAGGCGTTCACCATCGAAGCGCGTCTCAACCTGTCACTTGGTAAGTGAATGTTTCCATTGCATGCATTGGCCATTTGCACCCCATTGAGCATCTTGCTAACATCGTTGCTTCTGGGAACTTTGTGCAGATGAGTTGATCAAGGAGCGCAAGAAAGAAGTGAAGAAGGAGATCAAAGCCAAAAAAAACGAGTCTGTAAAGAAAGAGACCACGCAACAACCAGCACAAAAGCCAAAGAAAAAGAACGCGGAGAAGCAACCATCTCAAAACGCGACGAGCGCCAAGAAGACGCAGACAGAGAAGCGCAAGGCGCTTGTGAACAAGAACCGAAAGTTGCAGCCGCTTCCAGAGACGACCGCGAACACCGCGAAGAAAAGCAAGAGTGCGACGGCAACACCATATAAAACCAAAGTCGCGAAGAAGCTTGCAGCCAAGCAAAAGGGAGACTCGAGAGACCAGCAAAGACAGTCAGTGCGAAAAGTGACCAGTCCAAAGTCAAACGGGGCCCAGACGAAGTCGCGGCAGAAGAAAAAGCAAGTCCCTCAGCAACCAAAGCAACAACAGGCACAACAGCAAAAGCAGCCTGCTCAAATGCCCAAGAAGCAAACGCAAGTCTTGCAACCTAAGGCAAGCAACACTGTGCAGCAGAAGCTTCAAACGCGCCAGGTCATTCGGTCGAGCAAGAACGCGTCAAAGATCCGCATCATGATCCGACAGACACAGCCTGAGTCGCGAAAGCAGCAGAGAGCCAAGAAACCCCAAGTCATGACGGTCGTGCTGCCAGGCAGAGTGCCGCAGAACTTCAGCGAGGCGACGACGCGCGCGCAGCAAGTGGTGAAGCAAGTGACGCAGACCCGCAAGCAAAAGTCCTCCAAGAACGGCAGCTTTGTGGTGCGCAAGCCTTTCGTGTCGAGAAAGAAGAACTAGATTTTTTACTATGCTGGGCAGCTTTGATCGTTTGTATTTTGTATTGAATAACATCGTTTGTATGGATTTTGCAATGGTGCTTTGCGAAAATGTGTCCTGTGGCAAGCGAATGAGCTAAAGCAGCTATGGGGGATTTCTGAAATTCTAACGTCTATTCCATAAAGTCTGGGTTGTTATCTGCTTGTGTTTGTTTGTTCAAGGGTTATACAAGCAAACGTAGCAATGCTTGGCCGGTTGTTTGCTTCAGCAGCATAGACTGGGTTGAGCAACTGCCACCAGAATATGTGTCTAGTTGCGCTGCTGCAGTCGTCGAAGCACGGTGTCACGCCCCAGTAGCGTGATCGTGTCGCCGAGACCAGCGCCGACCTCCATGCCTGTCAAATAGTATCGAATTGGCATCAACACCCTGCACAACACAAGAAACAGCCACCACACGTCAGCGTCTCTAGTTTCACAGGATAATGACACAAGACAATGTATGTTGACGACGTACTTCTTCAGTCCCAGTTTCTTGCTCTTCGCGACGGCCTTGATCGTCTTGGTGATGTCATCCTGCAAAAGCAAAAGCCCCACATAAAATCACAGTCAGACCACGAGCAACACGATAACAACATGCTGAGAATACGCATTTGATGCAGTACCGGATTGAATTCTTCGTCCGACAGCGCTTGCAACTTAGCTACGACCTCGACAACGATCTCATCTGCAGTCGTATCGACAAAAAACACACATGTAAGCCGTCATTTTTGACACATGGGGCAACCAATAGATTGGATAACTCACCCGTATCGTCGCCAATGTACTTTGCCTTCAAGTCTTGGGCCTCCGTCGAGTTGAGATCGGGGTCCACGAAAAACGGGACACAAAGCGGTCCGAACTCGGGCAGCGCACTCACACGTTCCTACCAGCAGTTCAATGCCACTGTGATTCAATTTCTGGCGGACAACAAATGCGAATTATGCGTGTACCTTCATCAAATCCATTGATTGCCAGATGTAGTCGACGCCGAATTGGGCCACGAGCTCATCGACGCTGGAGAACGAAGTGCCCGTGATGGACGACGCAATGAACGGAAGTACTTCGTCCAACACGGCGTGCTTTTGGGCATCCGAGATCTCGTCGTCGGCAAACAAAGAGCGGACGTGGCGAGAGTTGATCCATCGCAGACGCTCGACGTTGACGACTGAGCCCGCCTTGTTGACATTCTCCAACGAAAACTACGATTCACGTGGTTATGATTAGCTTTCTACGAGACAAATGAGGGGCCAGGGAAATCGAGATCACCTACGTGTTGTTCGAGTTCCTTCATGTCAAAGATCTCCTGATTGTTGCCACCCGCCGGATTCCAGCCGAGCAACGCAACAAAGTTCACCAGTCCGCTCGGCAGAAAGCCCTTGTCCTGAATAAGCAACACAGTACACACAAAAAAAGCAACGCACACACATGATGTCAGCACTAGAAGAGGGTCTTATCCATCGTGCATGGCAATCACAAACTCACGCGGAAGTCTTCGACGGCGACGTCGCCCTGACGCTTGGAGAGCTTCGTTCGGTCTTCATTCAGCAAGAGCCCCAAGTGCGCAAACTAGTCCAAAGCAGTATCCCATAAGCCAATGCCCAAGAGAGATCAAGTAAGTGCCTTTCTTGACAGTACCTGCGGTGGCTGAAAGCCCAGCGCCTTGTACAGGATGACGTGCTTGGGCGTCGACGGAAGCCACTCTTCGCCACGGATCACGTGCGAGATCTCCATCGCGTGGTCGTCGATCACGTTCGCCAAGTGGTACGTCGGGTACCCGTCGCTTTTCATCAACACCTGGTCGTCGATGCCCGCGTGGTCGAACTGCACGTACCCGCGCAGCAGATCCTTCACGACGGTCTTTCCCTCGGGAATCTTGAGCCGGATCGTGTGCGCATCGCCGCGCGCCACGCGCTCTGCGATCTCCTGCTCCGTCAGCCCCAGACACGCGCGATCGTACATCGTGGCTTCCCCATGGCGAGTCTGCGAAGCGCGCAGGTTCGAGAGACGCTCCGGAGTACAAAAACAGCGGTACGCATGGCCACACTGCGCAAACAAGAAGCAAACATCGATAGCGAATACTTAGTGAGTGCACTGTACGCAGTTTATATGCAAAGCGCTCTACTAGCTTACCTCCACGAGCTTCTCGGCGTGCTCCTTGTAGATCGGCAGACGCTGCGACTGGATGTATGGGCCATGTGGGCCGCCCTTCGTTGGACCTGCACAAAATTATTACGCACTCCAGTGATTGAGCAACTCGTCCATACGCTCACATGTCTACCGCTGATGAATGCAATGCACTTGAACACACCTTCATCTTCTTCGAGACCGCACCACTTGAGGCTGTTGATGAGCGCTTCTACGGATCCCTCCACTTGGCGCGTCTGCATAGGAAACATTATATGAGTTGGTGCGAAGCAATACAACAGCAATGCACACAAGCGCATCACTGTCGCACCTTGTCCGTGTCTTCGATGCGCAGGAGGAACTGTCCGCTCGAGTTCTTTGCAAACAGGTAGTTGAACAGTGCCGTGCGCAGTCCGCCGAGATGCAGATACCCCGTCGGACTCGGCGCGTACCGCGTGCGCACAACCGCGCGCTTGACCTCGCTCTGTGGTGGTGTCTGCGTCGTGCACCAGCGCGTCTGCCACACGGCGGCGCCACGCAGCCGCCACTGTCGTCCCAATGCCATTGCCGCCACCATCTTTCAGAAAGGAATGAGTAAATGACCTCCACACAGAATGCGCGGTTCGTATTTCAACCAATAAAAATATACTATTTCCAATTAATACGTATATTTAGCCAATTATAATCAGTACCTGCCAAAAAAAATTCTTACTGCAGAGTCGTTGTGGGCGTGATGGTCGGGAAAATGGACGCGATGGCCTCGATGATGCGTGGGTCCGTGCTCTTGTCGTCCACGGTTTGCTGCAGCGTCGTGTATAGGAACGCCTGTAGCGCCTTGTTGCGCGGCGCCCATAGGTTGCTCGACGTGGCGTTGCGCACCTCGGCGAGCAGCTCCGTGAGCGTCAGCGGCGCGTTCACGTCCTGCTTGACGATGCGCGTCGTGGCCGGGAAGAGCGCGCAGAGGACGGCGTTCTTCTGGATGGACAGGATATTCGCGTCCACGTTCACGAGGCCGCGCGCCAAACAACCGGCTTCCGACGTTGGCTTGGAGCAGTCTTCGTCCTCGTACCCGAGCACTTGCACGTACGTCGAGTAGTCTTGCGCGGCCGGGAACAAGCCGTCGTCGGCGCGGATGATGCGCGCTAGTACCGCGAGAGCGCGCATATGGTCGTCCTTGGTGATGTACGGCGGTGCGTATTTGGTCTCGCCATCTCCGCGATGCGCGTGTGAGACGTGGACGCCACCGAGCATCGGGTTCAGGAGGTCGATTGTGCAGTTGAGCATGTGCAGCAGCGAGGACTCGCGCCGCCAGAGCGTGGACCACGGCGCGTCGTCCGGAATCTTGTTTAGAAGCTGTGTCTTACGCAGCAGTTTGGCGAGCTCCAGGCGGTCGTTCGCGAAGTCGATCGGGTCCGACGAGAGATCGAACCGCTGGCCGTAGGGGCTCGCGGCCACGTCCGTGTCTTCGTCCGTGAGAAACAGCGGCGTGTGGCGCGCGAGGTCCGTCAACTGCGCGCTCTTGAAACCAGGAGCTTCGTCGTTCACGATGGCGTATCCGTACGCGATTGCCGCCATGTCGTACGCGCCGATCGTCGTCATGTAGTACTGGCGGGTCTTGGCTCTGTCTGGTGTCAAGTCGGAGAAGATGTTGACCGGCACGTAGTCCATGATGGACGACGACACGCCGTGCTTCTTCACGAACTCGTCGTCATTCAGCTCTTGGCGCGAGATCCCCGCGGAACCGGCAAAGTTGTGGCGGAGACCCAGCGTGTGGCCCACTTCGTGCATGACCGTGTCCGTGAAATGGCGGCCAATGATGCCGTCGGGGACGAACCCCGTCGCGCCATCACTGGCGAACATGCCAAGCAGCATGCGGTCAATCTTGCGGTGCGTGTGCTGTGCGATGCCACATTGACGCAGGCGATGACGTTGACGCGTAGAAGTACCAGAAACTGCTTCGGGTGGATTCACGGGGGTTCGCTGGTCGAAATCCGTCATGACTTCGTCGAAGAAGCCGTACTCGAACAGGATATCGCTGTGCAGGATCTCACCCGAGCGCGGGTCCACGATGATCGGGCCGAGCGCGTACGTCTGGTCCGAGATCATGACCGAGATGCTGTTGTACCGGAGATCGCCGAGTCGATAGTCCGTGGGCCACTCGGCATCGCCTGGCACCACGGCTTTAATCGCGTCCTTGAAGCCGATCGCTTCGAATGCGGGCTTCCAGGCTTCGACCCCAGCAGCAAACGCTTTCCGCCAACGCGATGGCACGGACGGGTCGATGTAGTATGTGATGGGCTTCTTGGTCGTGTTGGTCTTTGGGTCGATCTCCAGACGTCGGCGGTTGAGCATCGTCATCTGCGGGTCCATGTTGTGGAAGCCGTTGTAGGTGGCACTCGAATCCTTTCCGCGTGTATCGCTAGAGTCGATGCCGTATTGCACGAAGCGCGTGCTGAAGTATCCGACGCGGTCGTCGGCGATGCGCTGGCGCATCAGAGTCTCGGGCAAGAGTCCAATGGCGTAGGAGATCAACGCGATACCCTCTTGCAGCTCGTACTGAACGCGGAGGATCGAGTTGCGCGGATACGACACTGATTCTTCTTGAAGGACGTCGTATGTGGTCGACGCGAGTGCTGTCGACACGAAGAAGCCGTTGACGATGAACTCGCCCATCGCGAACTGGAACGTGTCGTTCGTCTCTTCAAAGATCGGCACTCTCAGGGAGTACCCTGGCCACTGGCTGTTGTCAAACACGTCCTGGAGCTCGTCGGCATTGTTATACTTCGCGTCACTCTTCTTCATGTAACGCGCGCGGTGGTTCTCCGGTACGAGTAGAAACGATTGCCCGTCTACGGATCGCTCGAAATGGAACACGTAGTCTGAAGTCTCGAGCATGCTGCTGCCGCGCTCGCGTCCAGACTGCGGCGGCCCCGAGTGCTTCTCAATCGTCGGGTACACGATAAACGAGTCGCTCCAGTGTGCCTTGGAGAGCAAGAAGACGCCGGCACCAGCATTCGAGAAGTCGGCACGCAAGAAGAACGAAGTTGAATGTTGTAGATGCGTCACGTTCTCCTCTGTCTCGCTCATTGGAGTGACTGCGATCGACGTAGCATCAGACGAAGACGAGTCGCTGCTTCCATTCTGGTACGCGATGCCGAGTCCGATGGCGACAACGCCAAGTAGTCCGAACACAACAGCACCCAGGATTTTCAGCTTTCGCGGCATCTGAAGTGTCGTTTGCAATGAACGAATCGAGCGCGTCACGGAGCCAGCGCCTGCAGTGCTAGCGTCCTCGGAAGATGTATCTCGTGCTATCGGCGCATTGTCGGCGGAAGCAGTGGGCATGTCGATGTGGACGCTCCCGTTCTCTTGCGCGAATCCATTGACCTGCGCCATCGTCCAACCTCCGACGAGCGCCAGACACGATCAAGCGCCAATGTGCTTGGCCTCGACGTTTCTGCTCTGCTACCGACGGCGTGCGCAGCCTGCGCCTTCATTCTCTCATTCTCCATGAGAACGAGCGCCGTGAAACTGCTTCGTGCAGAAAAGGATCCTGTTGTTTTTTTCGAAACGGATGAAGCCACTTGAAACCCCTTCAGAATGGTGGTGGTTAACTCAGTGAAGCTGCTGTCGTTCCTGAGACTGGAATTGGAGCACGAGCGCTGCAATGGTGTCGCTGCTTGACTGACTGCCATCCTCGTCGCATGCGGTGAGCTGCAGCGTTTTTAATCGTGCCAGCAATGCTTTTCGATCCTGGTTCAGACGCTGTGCCACCTGCGCTTTCGTTCGTGATGAAGCTTCTCCGTTCGATGATGATGGCGTTCCTGTTGCGTGCTGCTGCTGCAGCACACTTGAGATCCATTTACGAAGCTCGAGGTCCACTTGGTGCACGATGTTCGCATGCGTACGTTGCTGGTCAAGCACCTAAAGCGCCACCAAAACTCGTCGTTAAAAGTTTCCGCTGCTTATAAAAACGGCATCATTCTACTTTACCTTTTGCCGATCTTTCTTCTGCGTCTCAGCTGCCAGTTGGCGTCGCTCTCTCCACGATGCAAGCGCTTGTTGCACGAGTTCATCCATAGCGTGTTCAACGGCGTCATCGCCACCCGCTGCATCCATTTCCGCGTCGAGAAAAGGACCGGGGATAATGGCCTTTACTGGCCGCTCACAGGCGTGTTGGTCCCCATCAGGCGCTTCAAACACGCTCACCATGCGCTCAAATACAGCGTCGGGAACGCGGGCTACGCCGTCTCGGGCCGCATTCCGCTGCCGACACAGCGCCACGGGCGTATCCACGTGCAGGATCCCAAAGCCGCAGTCAACTACATGCAGCAAGACCACCGTATAGGCACACGTTGTAAACGACGATGCACACGTAGTACAAGCTACAGATTGCTCACCTTCGCATGCGAGCTGGCAAAAGCGTTTGCGCTGGCTTCGATACTGGAAATTGTCATCCACGAGCAGCACCAAAATGCGCTCTTCCTCTGATACAGACACACTACCGGCTGGAGTAACAGTCGTCGCGGTTGCGCCCTCGCGCGCTTTGCGCCACACCTTCACGCGGGCCACCATCTCGCGCTGGCAGTGCTTCCAGAGTGCAGGATCGAAGTCCGTTTGGCTGGTGCTGGAGGAGTAAGAGGCCAAGAGGTCGTCAAACGACAGGCGCTCGCACCACCAGCGGCGCATTGGGCGATCACCAGTCGCAGCAGCAGAGTGTGAAGTATTGCATGCGAGTCGCGACACGAGCGTCGTCTTCCCCGCCCCCGGGAGTCCACACAGAGCGATCAGCACTGTAGGCGCACCATCATTCGTCGCTCCCATCATCATAGCAGTTTAGAAAATGGCGCGTCTATTGATTTTAGTTATTATCTACAGTTACCTACTTAGATGCCACATGTTATTAACGACATCAACAATTACTAACTACTCTTCTTCAGTGGCGCACTTGCCCTTTGACAGCCAAATGCCCGGATTCATGGCGCTGACGTTCGAGTAGCACGCGCTCGTGATGGGCGTGGCGGAGCCGCGACCCGCGCATGAGGTACACACTGCTCCAGAAGTGGTCCCAGTCACCCTACATCGCGAGCGGCGACACGTGGAAGCTGAAGTCGTTGAGCTGCTTGGGCTTGACGCCCATGTTGTCGGGCCCGCAGTTTTCTCATGGGATATTCCCCTGCATGTCCAGGTGGTGCTCCCAGTAGCCCTTGCCGAGCGAGACCGCGAGCGCGCCAAGTTCGCCGCAGTTGCACGCGATCATGGTGTTGCGCAGACACTGCTGATTGACGATCGCGAACTTGTCAAAGTCGATCGTGCCAGGGTTTGTGAGCACGACACCCGAGTTCACGTAGTTGTACGCGCCTGCCAGTCGAGCATCGTCGCGATCCAGAAGTTCCATACACTCTGCGCGTAGCTCTTGATCGTGCGCCAGCCGGCCTCGCACACACCCCAGTCTTCGAACGGATCGGCCATGAACTTGAGCTTGCACGTGTTGGCGTGCGCGTCCATGTTCTTGAACTGGTTGTGCACGAATGCGCCAGTGAGGAACCAGTCGGTGACGCCGACGAATTCCTGGTGTGAGTTGAAACAGCGTGTGCCGTCGGGCCTGAGACTATCGAGTCTGTGGTGGCGCTTTTCCATTGCAGTACGTCGTGAAGCTGAAGCTGGGACTCAAGATGACGAGCGCTGCGGCTGCGGACGAGACTTGGAAGAGTGTGAAGATGTACGTGTAGCGACGAAGAGAAGACGCCATCTTTGCTGGAGAGGACTTTGGTGGCTGGATGCGAGATCGAAAATGAAGCCAGGGGACAGAAGAGCTTTTCACGCGGTAGAAAGTGCAAGAAGGGGCACGTTGGGTGCAGCAACAGAGGTGGGATTGAGAAAATGACACTGAGGTGCACTGCCCCAGGGTGCTGCACCAGCAAAGATAGAATGAGACGCTTATCAACGGCGACAAGGTCCACACAAGAGCCCATTCTCCTCTGAAAACTGTGGTGAGCATCGTCTGACACTTGATTCGAGTGTCACGAAAAAAATAATGGTATGACCATAGCTGCTGCTTCACGTAATCGCTCTTGCTATTCTGCATTACGAGTTTCCATTAATAAATTAGTTTGTTCACTGCTTGCATCACACACGAGCTCTCGACTTGCACACACAAATTTACAACAGCTACAATCTCCTGCGCTCTCTCGCCTCAGAAATGGATACACTGTGTGCGTTGGCACCCGAGTGTCCTTTTTTTCTGGGTCGTAAGTGACGGTAGCACAGTGTCTCAACGAGTTTAGTGCGGGCTCACTGCAGCACTTCAGATCCGCGGCTGCTCGGCCTGCTACGATGATGATCTCGTGGTACGTGAGGTTTCTTTACCGTCGAGTAGATGCTCAGTCGATGGCGACGCGGCCGATCGTTTGGCGAAGCTTCGCCAGAGCCTGTCCGCTCGTTCCCATTGGCAGATTGCAGCCGCCGCGGCGAATGTGGCGGGTCGTCTGTGCCGCTTTGAGAGTGATGCGCCGGCCTTCTTGACGACGTACTCAGCGGCTGCTTTGCTCTGCGAGTTCGCCGCTTCTCCGTCGCGGTCTCCATCGTCATGGGTTGCCCTTCGAGCTCACGATCCATCTGCCAATGTCCACAACGCATTAAAGCGAACACATATGCAAACCCACTAAGTGCCTACATTCTACCTCGTACCGAGTATAATAGCTCACCTTTGCGTCACGTTTCCTCAGGAGCTCGAGCTTCCTCTCGAGGCGCTTCAGGTCGCGCTGCTGCGTGCGATGGGTCTCCCACTTAGCCCACTCCTCCGGACCCTCGAGCGCCACGAAGCGCAGCACGTCCGTCGCGATCGGCAGCAGGATATTGAACACGATGCAGAGACACCCGAACACCGCGACGATCTCCTTCGTCAGCCCCGCGAGTGACACGCTCAGCCCCTCCATTGTGTCCGCTTCTTGCTATGCAATCTTCGTCCGCCACCTTTTGTCCTTGCGCCCATCGGACACTTTATTTTTTTACAGTGGACGAAATTTATCCTTTTTTGTTACCTTCAAAAATTACCAATTGCATAAAGTACGATTTTTTTACTCTGGTTACAGGTTACAGCGTACTTAGTGTGGTTACACTGTCAACACCCCTTGATGATACCCGCCCTGGAACGCCGGCGGCAGATCAATGCTCGCGCCGAGGTTGAGCAGAATGCGCTCGAGACACGACACGATGTGGTCGAACGACGGCCGGTCATCCGCGTTCGCGCTCCAGCACTCCGAGATGAGGCTCACGTAGTCCGGTTCTACGCCCTCGGGAATTGGCGGACGGATCCCCGAGTGGATGGTCTGGTTGTAGAACTTGATCGGAGCCATGCCGATGAACGGGTTCTGGTTCCCGTCGGCGATCATCTCCCACATCACGATAGCAAAGCTGTATTCGACACAAAAACAATTGGGGAGATGGCCGTCAGCCATCTGGACAACTGTCAATGCACAAAAGCAAGTAGCAACGTACCTCCAGTTATCAGCCTTGAATGTGTACCCGAGGTCTTCATCCAACAGCACTTCCGGTGCGACCCTGAGAACAAGAATTGAGTTGTGCGATTAGTTCTCCCCTGAGTTCAGCTGTTATCGTGATGCGCTGCATGCGGTTCAAACAGACTCACCATCCTGTGGTACCACATTGCGTGAACGCAGTGTCGTTATCAAGTACTTTACTGATCCCAAAGTCGGCCACCTTCACTCGCCAGTCGTCATCCACTAGGAAATTATGCGACTACAATTCACAAACAGAAACATGGAGCACGCCAACGTCAGTCACCAGCACCGCAATCAAACCTTTCCACACAGACAGAGTCAGGTTGCGTGTACCTTAATATCACGATGAATGATTCGCTTCGAGTGGAGGTACTGGATTCCTCTTGCAGCATCAAGCATCATACGGACTTTGAACTATGGAGAGCAAATTACAAGAGGTTAAGTGTTCGCAGAGTAAATGATAGAAATGGCGATCCACGTATTTCTTCATACCTTCCAAGGAATCGTCTCGAAGTTGTTGCTGTGAATGACTTCGTACAGACTGCTCAGCATTCAAGAAGCATTAGCAGATAGTCAAGACGCACAATGGAGACAAAGTTTCTTCACGTTTACCTTTTTCGCGAGCAATACTCGGTCAGGATCAGCAGTTTTGGATTCGTGCATGCACCGATAAATAACACAATGTTTGGATGCTTCAGCTTTCGCAACATAGCAACTTCTTGGGTGTAGTCGCCCAGGATCTTGTCCGTAAGACGCACATATCGGAACGACTTGACAGCAACCTGAAATAAACCAAGGGAAAAAACGAATAAGTCTCCGTCTATCTCCCCATTTTGCTCGAGCAAAATATAAGCTTACCTCTGCGGCGCCATTTCGACTCATCCAGACTCCTCGATAGACCGTAGCAGCCTTGCCGCAACCTAGCTCGTTCTCTTTGCCTCCGAGAATTCGAATACTTTCGTACGGAATATCCAAGTACTGGTTCTGCGCCTCGAGAACACGTGCCTGCTCTTCCAAATTTGATACATCTTGGCCGAGATCTTCCGAAATCAACGATACAGTGGAAACGGAGCTAGGTGCTTCCGGTACCTTTTCAACGGCTTCCTCAGCCACAGGCACAATTTGTGCTCTGTTGTTGCTTCGAGCATTCGCAGCCGCAATGATTTCCAAAAGTGGAGGAGCGGGTCGGAATTCCTTGCTGGCTTTCCGTCGAAGCAGGTAATTTGTGACAGATAAAATCTTCTGGAGTTCTGCTTCACGAGCCTCCACTCCACGTTGCACTTCGTGCCGTCTTTCTGCAGACAAACTGACTGAAGCCGTGCCAGAGTTGATCTGTGCATCATTCATTGCGCTCACTATCAGACAAAAACTCAAGACATGGAAACATTGAAGAGAAGAAATATCACACCTGATCGTAAAGTTTCGCCAACACAGAGTTTTCGCCGTTGTCTTTGTCGTCCACATGAATCTTGTCACCATGGCCAAGGCCAATGTCCTTCCGAATACCAGCCTCGTCATCGTCGAGCATAATCGCCTTTGAATTTTGTTGTGCTTCTTCAAATTTTCACAACACAAATGAGACTACGCAATTGACAAAAAGAATGGAAAGTTTACAGCTTTTTCGTACCATTCTTGAACTCGTCGGTTTGACGAATCCACACAATGCGTTGCCGATTTTCAGGAATGCCGATGTTAGCTGCGATCTCTTTCCGCAGCACCCCAACGTTTGCGTCAAATGGAATTTCCAGACAGACTGGTGGTTGTGTATCTCCCGATGCTTGAATACAAACCTAGTGAACATATCATTATAAATGGGCAAACCTCACACGCATCACATTTTGTAGACAAAACACAGAACTCACCACACGAAGCAGCATGCAGTCGTTATCAACAGCTCGTCGAACTCGATCACGAATGGATTCTTCCGTAATCTCAGACAAACTGCTGGCGAAAAAATGAACCTAAACAAATTGGATCAGTCAGAAATTGTGAAAACACAAAGTTTCGTTGTGAGCTATACCAGCAGACGTACATGGTGCGGGAACACACGCGAGATCTCAGCACTGAGAACGTGAGCTGTCAGTGCGCGTTGAATCTTCGAGCTCGTCGAGTTGAACGAATCGCGCGAGGTGGAACTCGGTGGAGCGTCGCTGTACGGGCTCAAAGGAGGAGCATTCCACATGTCGGCTTCATCGTCCGAGTTGAAGCCGGTTGGCGACAACTCGCTGCCCTGCCACGTCACCAAGACATACTTGGAGACGATGCGATCCGTTCCACGATGCAACGGAATATCCACACGAAGATAGATGTACATGGTTGGGCCTTCTTGTAGCACGGACGTGATGCCTCCGATCCCCTTCAAGGCGTACAGACCACTCTATGGACATCAGTTTCCACAGTTACAGTAAGGTACACACAAAAACAAACAACTATCTTCTACCAAGCGTAAATACTAAAATTTTATGCACTTACCATGCCTTTCTCAATGACGACCAGCTTTTGCTTAGACTTTTCGTTTTCCAGCGTCTCATAGCCGCAGACGACCCAGTTGAACGGTGCGCTATCGGATCGAATGTCCTTGACCGTCTGCGCGACTTCGGTGGCGACCTCGATTTCGTTCGAGATATTTCGTCTCGACGAGCAACGCGGTCGCCGCTGGGGCACCTGACGCAGGATACTCCCCTCACTAACAGACACCAGACGTGTACAGTTGGTTAGTGGATCAAGGCTCACTGGATGCAATTGGCTGCTGCAATTGAATCACTTACATGAGCTCTTCCGGGCTTTGCAGGGTCACATGAGTAATCGCTCCTAGGTGTTTCTATAAGGGTAAGTAAGATGTAAATCAGACGTCAGTGTTATACAGAACCCATGAAAGAAAAGCGTTTGAATGTCATTCCTTCGCGTCTTACCCGTATTACGTGGTTGAACTCCGTGTACTTCGTGCGCAAGTAGATCGGCAGACTGCGTCCTTTCCAGCAAAACGATACGAAACTCGGCGGGAACGTGTTGTCCTCATCATACTCGATCCGCGCAAACCCGTAGCAGAGAGTATTCGGCGCGAAGAGCTCCGACGGCCATTTCGACTGGTCCGAGAGGTTGTCGTCTCCCGTCGCAATGGGTTTCATCGTGTTTCGGCTTTCGCGAGGATCCTAGCAGCGATTTTGTAGGACACAACGAAAAAATATCAACCTGTCTACAGTAAGCCATGCTGCTTCATGGATACGCGAACGCATTTAACAAGGTCCAGCGCCACCGCAAGAAATTCCACACACAAGCAACAATATAAAACTCATTAAGAAATATGGAGTACGAACCGCAAATGCAAGGATCACCCACGTCGGCGAGGCTTTGGTTTTGACGGCCTCGAGCAGGTCGTCCACCTGGTTGAAACAGAGATCCTGGGCCTTGACCGTGCGCACAAACGTGTGCGGGATCTGCGTCGCGTCCATCCTCTTTCGTCAAAATGCTCTTCCGTCAATGTTTCCGTCGCACAGCAGCAGACAACGAATTAAGCTCCAAGCGTCTTCCTCCTTGGGCCAACGTCCAAACTTTTCTCTTTTGTTTTCAATCGCTGATTGCCGAATCCTGGGGTTCTTTCGCAGCGAAGCGCTCTCAGTATGAGTAAGATGCAAGGATATGCGCATATGCGCAGACTTACGCGCGTCGTACGCACCTGTGGGACGCGGACAATGCGGACGCTGCCGCCTGGGAATCAGGCAGCGGAGGGGGGAAGCGCGGATGTCGCCTCACTCTCGCTCACTTGCGGCGAATATACTTTTTTTTTGCATCAGGGAAAAACACCCACGTACGACCATCACTCTGCAGCGTTTGTTGTACCGTCGACCCTGCGTATAAAAGACGTCCGGAACGGATCTCTGCGGTCCGATTTGCTGAAATAAATCATGAGACAGATCCCAACTGGTTGAAAATGGTACCGCCACCGCTGGATCTATTAGAGAGCGCGTATGCGTTTAGAGAGGGAAACACTGTCAAGTCGTTCTTTTCACTGCCACTATGTATGGCCAGACAAGAGGTGATGGCATGGATGCGCGCCGCCGGCCACGAAGATGTGCCGCTCTGCTGGCGTTGAGCGCAGCAAGCACAACGCTAATTATGTCCACTTTGGTGGCTTCACACGCGTGTATGCAGTTATATTAGCAGTGACC
Organism: Globisporangium ultimum DAOM BR144; assembly: GCA_000143045.1. Taxonomy (NCBI): domain Eukaryota; phylum Oomycota; class Peronosporomycetes; order Pythiales; family Pythiaceae; genus Globisporangium; species Globisporangium ultimum. The sequence continues at coordinate 563,091 of GL376633.1, read as the reverse complement.
ATCGATCTCGGACGCCCACTGCGCGAGGAACTGCTGCATGAACGCATGGTGCTGCTCGGCGATGCGTCGCCCCGTGTTCGTCTTCATCATGACGCGCAGCTTCAACAATTTCTATAGAAAAAAATAAATGCATTGCAATTTGCAATTTGCAATTGTACGAACAGCGTGCGAACGCATGAGCCTCCAGTCCGCCATTGTTATAACAACATGACAAGACAACACACCTCGTAGAGCATGTTGATGGACGTGCTCGGACGCGTGGGGTCAACGTATGCGTCCTTGGTCATTGATAGATGCGGTAGGATCGCTGGGTCGAACAACGCGCGTCTCTTGGCGCCGCCGTATGTAAAGACTCGGGCGATGCCGATCGCGTCCTGCACAAAGAGCAGGTTAGCGTCCATTTGACTCAATAGTCGACATCAAGCGTAGTAATCATCCTATCAGGCAGTCGGCGTCTTGAATGCAGGCCAATTCCGGTGAAACAAGCCGCTGTGCATCGATGCAATGCGTGAAAATATAAAGAAAAAATGACAGTTGTGCCACCGCTAGAGGATGCCATGCGCTTAAACGCACCTTTCCGTCCTCGAGCTCTTCTTTGAACCCAATTCTATCAATGATGGAGAGTACGAGAGCGATTCGGTCTTCCGTTACGCCTCGCGAGCGCAGAAACGTCTCGGCGCGCTTCGTCGGTCTGCCCTCGTCTTGGTACTTGTAGTCGTCAATGTCGTGCAAGAGCGCCGCCAGGTCGACGATCTCGCGCCGATCGACTGGGAGACACTGAGGCACATACAACACACTCAGTTGGCACACCACAACATGCTAAACAAGAAGCTTGTGTGCAATGAGTGATACAACTTCCTCCGCAATGGCACACGCTCAACATGGCGCCAGTCATGCGACGCGTCGTTTGCCTGGAATTGGTCCTGCACGAAGGCGATGGCGTCTTGCACGACAGCTGAGTGTGCCATCGTCCACGTCCACGAAGCGGCTTTTACATGTGCTGCTGCGCCAAATGCAAAGTGGGATGGCGAGAACCCTTCGTCTTGTAGGTGATGCGTCCTGCACAAAACAAAACCCGAAACCCAACGTCTAATCTCCATTTTTCCGCGCGCATTCCACCAACACGTGCAAGCAAATAGCGCGCAGTTGTACCCAACAAAGCAATGGCATAAAGCCTCCCCTGCATTCCGTTTCTTACAACATAGACAGAAAGGCGTGACATGCATACAACGTATAAATTACTCCCATTTGCGCTTGCTTGAGCTCCAGTGCCGCCACTCGCTTAGGTGTAGTAGAGCTCAAGCCCCATGCCGTCGTGGATCTCGTAGTCCTCGAGCGTGATGTGGTCCTTGTAGATCGTGTACCACTTCTGGATGCGGATCTTCTCGGGGCGCGTGCCGACCTGCGCGGCCACGAGCTTCTTCAGGTCGCCCACCGTGTCGTCCTCGTTGCACTTGACGCGGATCTTCTTGCCCAGGCGGTCGTTCAGCACCACTTCGATCATCGTCCTCCTTCGCTTCCTTGCTTTGGGTAAGTGACAACAGAATGGCGCCAAAGCCAGACTTGCCCAACCATCAACGCAACACTACTTTAGATGCATTTGATGTGAACCACACTATATTCGGTGAATATCCGCATTTTGGAGCGCGGCTGTCAGAATTTGAAGCAAAAGGAAAGCAGCATGGAGGCGCGGATATGGGAGCATCTGGTCGACGAAGTCACGCTCGAGCTCTGTTTTGAGGTGATAATCATGGCCCAGTCCGTGCGTATTGCGTGTATTTGCACTTCCATTTATTCACTGTGTGTGTGCTTGTTATTGCTGTATTGGCGCAGATGCACCGGCAAGTGAAGGTGGACGGCATGAGTCTCGACGAGCTGTACGATGTGGAGCCCATTGAACCGAGAGGTACACGTTTGCTTTTCCAGTATCGAGTCGACGCTGCATGTAGTATATTGTCATTATGCTCGTTTGGAGCACAGAAAAGCGCTGACATTCTCTTGTTTGTTATGCATGTGTGTCTAGAACACGCTCCCGTTGAGCGGCCCCAGGCTCTGGTCGTGACTTGTTCGCGATGTCAGCGTCAGGTCTGTTAGCATACTTCCTGCAAGTTTACATACAACCACTCAAGCGTCAACTGTGCTACATCCTCCTGAATGACGCATTTGTACTGGTATTTATGTGTGCATGCCATGCTTTTAGGTGCATGCATCGCGATACGCTCCGCATTTGGAGAAATGCATGGTTGGCAGTCGTCGCCAAGCGGCGTCAAATGGTCCACGGCAGTCTCTACCACCTACAGATAGAGACGCTCAGGCGCTGCAGCGAATCAAGATGCCGGACATCAACTCATACTAGAGGCCTCGGTGCATTGCTTTGTTGTTTCGTAGCGTGCTTGCATGCAGAAAGGAGAGAATTACTACTAAATTGAAACTAATTATACACAGGCACACACGTGGCGCTCAAAAGCTCGGTAAGTCCTGGTCAGAAAAGAGATCGTCGTCAAATTCTGAAGAATGCTGAGACGATTCAATCGCACTGTGCTCACCCTCGCAGTCCCCGTCCGTCTGCTCATGCTCGTTCGCTTCGCCTGTTTCGTCGTATTCGACTGGCGCTTCCCCATCTTCAGCCGCATACTCGCCTTCCACTTCCTCACCTTCGACGCTGTACTCGCCGTCGGCTTCAAAGGGCGTGTCCACTTCGTACGGCCAGCCTTCGGGCGGCGTCCACGCGCTCTCTCCAGTCTCGTGGTTGAACCAAAAGTAGTGGTTCGTGTTGGGGTCAAATCCTTTTTCCCAGTCGCCAAACGTCTCGGCCTCTTCGTCATCGGCATCTCCAGCATCGGACAGCGCTTGCTCTTCCTTTGCTTCACTCTCCAGGGCATAGTCATCACCGTCTTCTTCGGCCGCGAGTTCCTCGTTCGCCGCGCCCTCGCCAGTGGAATCAATTTGCTGAGTGCCTTCGATTAGCTCCGTCTCGTCATCAGGTTCTCCTGGCGCGGCAAGACTCGTGTCTTCATCAGCACGGGCACCATCCGTCTCCAAGAATGGATCCACATCAGCATCATGATCAAAAACGGTCTCACTGTCGTCTGGTTCAGCCGCTGCAGACTCTTCAGGGTCACGCAGTCCGATATCATCTCCAGTAATATCGGCATCGCTGCCGAAGATAACTTTGTCACCAGTATCCTCTGGGTTACTGTCGTTAGGCGTGTCTTCAGTAGTCTGTAGCCAGTCATCGTCGTCATCAGCAACGTGCTGTTCTTGCGCCAAATCCGAGTTTGATAGCTCATTAACGGAGGCATCCTCTTGAAGAAGACCTGCGTCATTGTTGAGTACTGGAGACATCTCAGCGGCTCCGTCGGTTTTGAGGAAGATCGACTCGTCATCGTTTCGACTCTGGATGTCTTCTGTGATGTCTGTCTCCACAGCGTACGTGTCCACTTTGGGGGAATATGCAGGAGCCGGTACTGGGGAATGTGAGACTGATTTGACTTCATCGACATCCAAGAAATCCAAAGCAGAGGTCTCAGCTGTGGTGGTAGTGTTGTCGAGAGCGCTGGTGTCGTCGTCAAACATTGATTTGTCAGATGAGAGGAAATCAAGTTCATCGTCTGCACCAGTGGCGAAATGGTTCAGATCAGGCTCCGCAGTACTTGGCTTCACTTCGGCTGTCTCATCACGAGTAGTCTCCAGCTCAATCTCCAGTGGTGAGGACGGCGTCTTCTCTGTCACCTCACGAGCAGATTCCGAAACGGACACAAAGAGTCGACTCGTAATGCTTGGAGACAGCACGTTTGCGCCAATTTCGTTCCCAGCATGGTGTGCTGCTTCGGAGGTGGCTGCTTCGCATTTAATGGTATCGTTTGTAGTCGAATGCTGCTCGTCCTCTTTTGTGGCACCATCGCTACGGTGTTCTTCGTCGTCATCTTCCTTGCGTGGGAGGATGTCTCGAAGGTCCGCGGCTCGCAAGACACGGCAAAAGTCACAAATGACACTCGATCCAGGTGTGTGAACCTCCAGTTTCTGTAGAAGTTGACCCAAGGCTTTCTTCACTCGTCCCAGTCGTTCAAAAGCCTGCGCGCATTCTGCTTGTTTTGAGTGGTCTCGGTTGTAGTCTCGGCTCTTCCCGTACAAAGCGTGGCTCTCGCGCTCGTCCAAGATATCCAGCGCCTCCAAGCTGCTTCGATACTCGAGTAGTTTCTTCTTGTCTCCGAGCACTTTTTCGCTCATCGTCAACAGGACATTTAGCGCAGTCAATGCAGTCGAGAATTCCTCCTCGGCATGATTGAGGAACTCTGTGACCGCAAGATCATGCAGAAAATGGTTTTCGTTACTGCTGCTGATCACGGGTGCTGTTTTCACTGGTGACGAGACAACAGCGATCTTTTTGGGTGAATCAGCAACTTGTTTTGGCGGCGAGTTTTGGCGGGAAGATCGCCGTTCTTCGCAGGAATCCTCGAGCTTGGAAGTGTGCTGATTCGATTTCTCGGTGCTGCTCGATTTAACGGGACTCTCATTGTTACGAAGTGGTTCGATGCGGAATGTGACAACGTCTTGGTGCAGCTTTGAAGGCGATCTTCTTGGACTTGTGGACGTTGTAGATGCACTCAGATCTACATCAAGTGGTTTGCCACCAATCTGAGAAGCAGACCTCAGCTTTGTCTGCGCGATCGATTTGGTTCTCGTGCTTTTGTGAACGGCTGCACTGCTTCGCCGTTGCGTTTTCTCCTGCGCAAGCAGTAGTCTCTCGGCGACACTCATGCTGAGGTCGAAGGTTGGTCGCGATTTCCGCTTTTGCTCTTGGTGAAACAGCGTTTTGTCGACAGGTTGATACTTTGGTGCACTCAGCTCGCTTGCACGGCGTTGCTGTTGCTGGACGACTGCGCGGTCTGCTGGCGGTGCCTTCTTCACCGGTTTTTTCGGTGGTGGCGGCGGCAGCGGTGGTCCAAAAGCGTACACAGACGTCTTTACCTTTGGTGGCGATGGCATCGCCTTTTCTCGCGATCGGTGTCCAATAGCGCGGCTCCGGAGCTCGTCTTTCTGTCGCTGTTGCTCTCGGTTGAGAGGTTTTCGTGGTCGGTCATGTTCTTCGTCGTCGTTGCTGTTGCTACCCCACTCGTCATCGTCATCGTGGTAACTCGAGTTGTTTCTTCGGGTCTGTACTTCAACGTCTTGGAAAATATGCAGAAGCTCGCACGCTTTGGTGATCCACAACGTGCTGGCACCAGGAAGCATGTCTTCGTCGAATAGTGATTTTCCATGGGTCAATGGAGCAGAGGCACCAGTGTTACTCAAGGTCTTCTTTTTCTCCTTGGCGTGGAGACTCGCACAGGGGATCGAGCCGAGCGATAACAACGTCGGGATTAGATTGAGGAGATGCACAATGTTTTTGCGCTTCTGACGCTCGTCATTTGTTACTACGATCGGGTTGCCGTCGAGATTTAAATGCGTGAGCATCTTGTTCAGCGACAGCAGTCGGAGCGCCGCGATGTTGCCGACAAAGTTGCCCGAGATCGTCAGCACTTGGAGATGCACGAGGTGCTCAATGTTCTTCACGCTCTTCATCGCGTTGTTATCCACGCTGAGCGCCTTGAGGTCAAATATTTTGCCGAGGCCCTGGATCGAGCGCAAGCGGTTGTTCGCGAGGTTCAGCACCTGAAGGCGCGGGAACCCTGCGAAATCGTCATCAACGAGCTTTACCAGCTTGTTTTTTGAGAGGTCGAGCACCAACGTACACGGGAAGCGGCACTGCAGTGAAGAATATACACAATGAGAATGGTAAGGGGCACAAGTTTGTTGCAAGGTGTAAATGCCGTAATCCCTGCTTTCGTACCTCCTTGAACAGTGCCAGGTTCGAGAGGCTGTTTTCGGAGAGTATTAAGGCGACTAGGTTGCGGAACGGGATCTCATTGGGGAAATCCGTCACCACCATTCCGCGCTTCAGCTCGGAATGGATGAGTTTGGCTACTGATCGTGGCTTGTTGTCTTTCATCACGTCCACAACAATGGACTCGACACGGTCGTCGTCACTCGCATCGTCATTGGTTTCAGGCTGCGGCTCCTGAGGCACTGCAACCTCATCGCCAAGTGAGAATGACAGTGAAAAGGACCTATCGCCACCGTCATCCCCTCCTGACCGTTCGCTCGCATGATACACGAGCGATGAAAGATCGTCCTCCAGTGATGCTGCACATGATCGATCATGAGCGTCATACGCCGTTTGAAGCACCTTGAGTCCGTCTCCCCCGCCATCCGGCAGCTCCACGATTTCACTCGCGAAGGGACCGGAATCCATTCGTTGGTGGCCTGGATGTTGATTCTTATTGCCTCGAGAGCTCTGCGATGATGCATTTGATCGATTGCTGGATGTAGTGTTGCGGCTGTAGCCATCGTGCTCGTTGTCGCTGTCATTTCCGCCCACTCTTGTATCTCCCCCGCTGTCCTCTTGGCTTGCAAAAGAACCTTCGTCGTCCGTGAAGACATCATAGTTTCGCCATCGAGGCGAATCCGCAATGATGGCGCTTGGAATCATAGCAGAAGTCGCACGTTTCTTGCTGTCGCTTTCATCGTCAGCGTGTCTCTGATTGACGATGGATGCTACTGGTAGCGCAGGCACGTGCTGTTGTTGTCGTGGGCTATCGACCGGGTCGGCAAACGCTGCCTTCGACAGTGATGAAGCGGATGAATGGACGCTACTTCGATCGGGCGACGTGGATCCTCTCGCGTAAGTTGCTGTAGATTCTATTGGAGGAGAACTAGACACGTGTGCAACCTCGCGAGGTGACTCGGGGACTGCGAACTCGGAGACGCCACGCATCGAAGATGAGCTCTGGTATCTGCTTGAGTAGGACGCTCTCGAGTCGGGGCTCGATTGTGTTTGCGCCAAAGGCAGTGATGGTGGTGGGGGTGCTGGTGGCTTAAAGTCCGCTTTGAGTTTGGCAGCCGACGTACTACTTTCGTGTTCAGACGAACTGCTCGAGATTGGGGACTGTTGCTGCTGATAAGAAACTGTAGTTTGCGATGGCGGCGGCGGTGATTGTGGACGAGATGGTGGCGGTATTGACATGATCAGTTGCTTCGAACTAGCGCTTGAAGCTGAAGACGTGGTCAAGGAGATGCGCTGTGTGCTTTGTAATGATACTGATGGCTGGATGCTGGGCTCATCACGCGGAGTTGGAGGACCCTGATGAACCAAAGGTGCTGATGATTGCTCGGAGACACGTGCCGTAGTCGTGGCCTGAGCAGATTCGTGGCTCTTTGCGTTGCTGTTGGCCAACTGGCTCGGATACTGTGGCCCCAGTGTGGCATGACGCACTTGCACGAGCGCCTCCCATGGTGGGCACGCTGCTTTCTTTGATGGTGACGACGACGACGAGCATTTCGCCAGCAGCAGGTTCTCAAGACTGATGGCGCTCTGGGTGCTGTCGATCGATTGGGCGTGCTGTTGCACGAGCAACTTGACTTCCTTTTTGTTCGGCTCTGTCCCCGTCAGGAGCTTGAGCACAGCTTTGAATTCGTCGTCGTCGATCCTGCCGACGCTATTGCGGTCGATCTGCGCCAGTGCCGCGCGGATCTCGATGCGTTTGTCCTCGCGTTTCAAGATCTCTGTGTATTGAGCAAGTTCCTGCAGCACCGAGACCGAGATCTCGTTGCCCTTGATGTTGACGTGCGTGATGTACCGCGCATACTCGGGTAGTACGGGGAAAATGGGCAGTTTGGTCTTCGGATCCGTCTTCAATGGCGTCTTTGCGACGATGATCTGTAGTCGAAGCACTTCCAGCAACGCCTTGGCTCCCTACACAGCAAAGTTTCTTGCGGCGTGAGTTTATAATTGTCGTAAAGCATACAAGGGCAAGCCAAGACTAACGCACATCATCGGTAATGCGATTATCGCGGAGATCGAGAGACGAGACCATGGGCATCTCCACGAGTGTCTCTGCGAGCGCGATGAGCTGCGGGTCTGTGATGTCCTCCTGGCGAAAGTCGACGGAATGAAGCTCCTTCTGGCACGAGATGGCTTTATATACACTCTAATGGGGAGAACATGAAGCAAGAGCGCTGTGTATGAGAGAAATAGCCATTAGTTGGGCGCAAAAAAACAAGGCAGCGCCCACTTTCTCCAAACACGAGGGCGTCTCCACGTGCCGCCGCTCTGCGTGGCGCGCATACACATCGCGAAATCTACGACATCAAATAGGGAAAGGAAGATTGTGTTTCAGGTGCGAACGAAGCCAAAGAAGAAGGCATGGGCGTACTTTTTGATGTCTTGCAGTGCGGGCGAGCGAAGTTCCTGGACCTTCTTCCGCTTGTTGAAAATGCCACTCAGCATCATCGTGTGTGACAATCAGTATCCGGGCACGACCTGCTTCCTCGCTTTGCCGTCGTCCTAAGCGTCCGAGGTGATTGATTCGCAGCAAGTATGTTTGGCTCCTCTTCGTCTTTATGTCAGGGTGTGTGACGCCGTGAAGTTTCGAAACGACACACACACATCAACAACCGTTTTCTCTAAAGGGAACACGAGATAAAATTGGACCGATAGAGTTCCAGTCGGGGATTTCACGAGGTAATACTTGACTTCCTCGTGCTGTGGACCCATCGTCGTATATATTTCCCAGAACATGGTCAAGCAGGGAACGATGCCAGAGTACCAAGATGAAGATGACTTGGTGGCAAACCCAAGTAGCACGCTCGTGACGCACCGCGTCCTGTCGAGAGAACTTGGCATAGGGGGAGAAGACGAGCGGGACGTGAGTTTCCAGCTCAAGCAAACGTAAGGGATGCACTGTCACTGATTATATCAACCGAGAAGAACTCGCTTGACTCGAACGAATCACTTATTTGGATGCCACAGGTTCGCTTTAGGTTTCCGATCCTGTGGTCACAACGTTGTGCAGTTTCTTGGGGAATTGCATGTCGTGTACCCTGTGGGCCACCACGTCGTGATCTACAACCTTGAGAGCTACTCGATGGAGTTTTTCCACCACACAAAAACCGTGCAGAGCGTCCAATGCTTCAATATCTCGCCCAACCGCGAATTCATCGCTATCGCTGAGATCCACCACACGAATGCCTCGTCATCACAAAGCCCAACAACAGTAGCAGCCAGTGGAAGCACTCTCCCTATTCCTTCCCCATTCAACAAAGCTCAGCCATCGCTGGCGATGAGCGCGCACTTACAGGAACAGCAGCAGCAGCATGTGCTCTGCATTTATAAGACGTCATCCCGGAGTCGTGTGCGCTCGCTACTGCTGCCCCACCATAGCAGCATCGTGTCGTGCAGTTTCTCGACGTGCAACAAGTTCTTAGCGCTGCTCGAGGACGCGCCGGCGCACAACGTCACGTACTGGAAAGTGAGCAATTCAAAGCTGCTCGCGTCGTGCAAGTGCCCGAGTCGCGGCTCGCGCATCCACATCCACCCGCACAACCCGAGCTACATCTCCGTCTCTGGCCCCATGGTGCTGAAGTACTGGATCTGGAGCAACAGCGAGTTCAAGATCGGCAATTTTGTGCCGCAGTTGCGCGAGCACGAGCATTTCGTGGACCACGTGTGGATGAAGGAGTATATGGTCGCACTCTCGGAGAAAGGGCTGCTGCTTTGCTTCCGCGCCTCAGCCGACTACGCGAGCGTCGACCTCGTGCACTCGTACCGGTGCCACCATCTCTCGTTCGTGCGCATGGAGTGCATCACGGCCCACGCCAAAGGGTTTGTACTTGGAGGGTCAGCAGGCTTCTTTAGCATCTACGAAACCTCGGTACGTTGAAGCTTCAGGTACAGTCGCATGCTGCTGCTCTCTACTAACCTACAAACTCTCGTATGCATGAATGCAGGAAGATCCAAAAGACCCGTTTGCGTTTGTGCGCAATGTCTCGGTCGGTGACATTGCATTCGAGAGCATCACGATCTCGCCGAGCGTCGAGACTGCCATCGTGTGCACCAAGAGCCAGGAGCTGCTCACATTCAACATGAGCGCCATCGACACGATGCAGGAGGACCGCGTCGAGTACAAAGAGTTTACGCGTCATGGCTTCCAAGTCGGTGGGATTGTTCAGGTCGACACGTGCATCCAGCGGCCGATCCTGGCGTCCTGCGGCACGGACAAATCCGTTCGCGTCTGGAACTACGAGCTCAAGCATTACGAAGTACTTCACGCATGCTCCGAGGAGCCCCTGGCATTGGGGCTGCATCCGTGCGGCTTTCAGCTGATCGTCGCGTTCAAAGAGCGTGTGCGCGTGTACACGGTGCTCGTCGAGAGTCTGCGCCAGAATCGCGAGCTCGCAATCAAATCCTGTCGCGCTGTGCGGTATGCGCGTGGCGGCCACTTGGTCGCCTGTGCAGCCGGCCTCACGGTGCTCGTGCTCCAGAGCTACACGGTAGGTTGCGCTCTTTTCCCAATTGTCAGATCTGGTGGACAAACTTGCCCTCACGAGTGTGTGTGCACTTTGTAGCTGGAGGTTTTGTTTACGTTTGCTGGCCACATTGGTGCCGTGCATTGCCTCGCGTGGAGCAATGACGATTTTTTTCTGTACTCGGCCGCGCATGACGGTGCCGTGTACCGATGGAACATCACCACAGGTATGGACAAGTCCGCTTTGTCGCCATTCTACCAAAAGTGACTGACGTCTTGAATCTTTCCGTCCTACCTATCTAGGCTGCCGCTCGGATGACATGCAGTATGTGGTCAAGCAGTGTCAGTACGCGACGCTGGTCGTGGACGAAAGAGACTCCAAAGTCGTGGTCGCGGCCGGAAGTGACGGCAAACTGCGCGAGATCGCCGCGGGCGAGGAGACCAAGGTCCTGGACCTGGCTCCGGGTGTATCAATCACGTCCATGGCGCTGACCAAGGACAACAAGCGGCTGTTCGCCGGCACCAACATTGGTAGCATTCTGGTGTATGCGTGGCCATTGAGCAGCCACAACAGGGGCGTAATGGCGGCGGGAGAATGCTTTGGTCACAGCGAGGCTATCACACATATGTGCACGACACAGGACAACGAGAGCCTGATCACGTGCTCTGAGGATGGCAGCATCGCCATCTTCAAGCTCAATTCGAGCGTCGTCGGGCTGCCCCACGCAGACAGCAGCAATGCCTTGGACGATAGCAGCAGTAATTCCATTAACACCAGCATGGCGCCTTTATCGGACCTCGCTGCCATCAAGCAGCAGGAGAAGAAAAAAGCGATGATTGCCTTTATGGACACGATACTGATTGCGCGCGAGGACTTAGACGAGCGCCACACCGCCCTAGTTGAATGGAAACAGCGGTACCAACAGGTCCAAGCCGACGTCGAGTTTGCATTGCATCGCAAGGAGAACGAATGGATCGATCGTTTGCGGGTCGTGAAGGACGAATGCGAGCAGTTGGTGGTCCAGGAGCGACTTCGGTACGAAGAACTTGAGTCGCGATATCAGCACGCTGGAAGGAAGCACCTTGAGGAGCTCGCGCAGAAAGAGAACAATCACGTCAACATGACGCAAGAGCTTGAGAACCAGTACGAACGCAAGCTTGCGCATGAGATTACACGGTACGACGCGCTCTCGGAGACGCTCGAGCAAACGCGGCAGCGCTGCGAGGCGCTCATCGAGTCGCAGGACACGCAGCACCGCGGCACACTGCACGTCGAGCGCAAGGCTTCGTATGCACGCACGAAGGAGCAGAACGAGGTAATCAAGCGGCTTCACGATGATCTCAAGTACAACCACGTGCGCTTCGAAGAAGTGCTGCACCAGGAGGAGACCGAGTACGAGCAGGAACTGCACAAGATGCGCGCCGAGTACGAGAAACAGCTCGAGCTCGAGCGACAGAACACGGCAATCAAGCAGGGCCACCTGAGCGCGACCAACACGAAACTCGAGTCGCTGAAAAAGAAGATCCAGGAACTCAAGGCGTCATCGTATGCGCGCGACATCTTGCTGGCAACAGAGAAGGCCAAGACGACGAAGCTTGAGGCCACGCTGTCGCACTATGAGAAGCATTTCGAGACGTGCACGTTTTCGCTGGCGGATAAGGACAAGGCGATTCAGGGTTTAAAGTCGTCAAACCGCGTGCTCGAAAACTTTCGGTCCGTGCTGCATTATCGAATCGACAACTTGGAGATTGAAAAGGCTCCAATGCAGGAGCATATGCACACGCTCGAGTCTCACATCGCGGAGATGCAGACCGAGCTTTTCGACGAGTTCAAAACCAAGGCTGCGACACAGAAAGACATCGAGAGGAAAGACGCCAAGGTGAAAATGCTGCTGGAGGAGGTCAAAATGCTGCGTCAGAGCACGCTGAAGAAAGAGTACGCGATGAGTGAAATGGCGCGTGAACTCACGCGACTCGCGCAGATCACGAACCTCAAAGAGCTCGAGACTGCGGTCAAGGATGCGTACAAGACTGTCGTCATGGGCGAACAGCACACGCACAAGAAGCCGCCCAAAGCGAACATTCTACTACTGGCCAGTCCAGACGCCAAGAGCAACAACAATAGCAGCAACGGTCACAGTACTAGCAGCGCGAGTCCAATGAAACTTGCACAAAAGACAACGAGCAAAGCAGCGTCTAATCAAAAGCAGGGCTATCGCTCAACAACAGCTCCGTCTCCTGTGAAAGAAGGGGTTTCTCAGAGCCGATCCGGCGGTATATCAACATCGGAAGCCCAAGTGCAGAATGTTAGCAGCGCAGCGTCTGATGAAGCACTGGGGTACAACTGCAAACAGACCGTGGACGAATCGGCCAAGCAGATGGAGTACATGAGCCGCACGATCCAGACGCTGCGGAATGCGCTCGAGAACACAAAGCTCAAGGCTGACCGCGTGCGACGTGACGCCGTCGCTGAAGGCAGCGTACTTATCGACGAATGCAACAAGTTGCGCAAGGAGAATAAGCTGTTCGTGATGAAGATGCGCGAGCTCGAGCATGTTATCAGCAGTCACCGCGGCGGCAGCGCGCCAATGTTGTATGCAACAAAACACTCGCTACACGAAAGCAGTTCGTGCCCGGAACTTATTCCGCCATTGCAAATCGCCTCTCCAGAGAACGACGTGATACTCGATATTTCAAGTTCGACTCCGTCCAAGCTGCCGCATCCGCTATCGACCGTCAGGCAACAGCGGCGGCAGCACACACCGTCATTACTGGCTTTGAGTCCGTCTTCACGGCACAGTGACGGCAGCACGACAGCAAACAACAACCACAGCAGCAACCTACTCCCGTTCGCGCGCCTGGAGCGAGAACGCGCCAAGACTCGAAGCATGAGCAGCAGCAATGACAACAATGCACTCACGACGCTCGTGGAGCGGCAAAAGCACGAGATCGAACGACTGCAACACCAAGTGCACTTGCTGCTCGCCGACAAGGACGAATCAAGTGGTGCGTATCGCATCTATTCCTCTACTCGTATGATTATATGTGCACTCATCGATCGATGTCGTAAATAACCAATTGCCATTTGCAGAAAGCGCGCGTGCAAGGACTCCAATTAACAAAGAGTTTGCAGCACCACCGATAGAGCAGCACCAGCTCCATTCCGCTAGTAGCAGCGCGTTGACGCCAAAGTCCTCTCGCTCGGGCGTGCTGAAGCCAATCCACACAGTCACGACACCACTACACTCGTCGTTTGTGCTGACGCTTTTGGAGCCACCCGTTTCGTCACCGACCTCATCAATGGACTAAATGAGCTCTCCGGCTCGTACTGTATGCCTGCCTACTGTATGGAGAGCGTATCTTCCTGACTGATGGGAGGAAACCGTCGCTGCTGGATTCAAGTGGATACAGCGAGTCCCTATTGTATACATTTGCCTGATGTATACAATGCGGTGTGCCGTTTTACTGAGACCGACCCGAATCTTGAAGCTACTGATCGGATGATGAAAAAAGAGTTAACTGCCAAACCAGAAATCGTCAACGTCAACGCATCAAGAGGTATGACAATAGGCCAGTACGTTGGAAGATATGCTGTGAATTTTGTAAAGTACAGAGAGCGCGAGCGCGTGCCGACGTCCAGAACCAGCTCAGTGGAAGGAAGAAAGTGATGGTGAGGTTTCTTTCCATCAAGCCATGATGAGCTGGCCATATTGGAGGAAGATGCACAGTTGAAGCGGTAAAGATTTGTCAGTAGTTCTTCATCAATGTCCTGTCCCCATCGGTTTGTATACTGACCGAGATATGGTCGTTCTCGCATTGAAGTCGAGTGAATGCACAAGAGAAAGACAACAAGGCTTTGCGTTCGACAATACGCCACTGCGTTGACAGAACGATACGCGCTCTGCAGAGTACAAGAGCATAATACGTGCGTGCAATCTCGTGCTGAGTCCGAATAATGATTCCAAAGGCTTCAATGAAAAATAAACAACAACAACAAAAAACAGCTCAGGTGCAACGAGTTCTTTCCATCGAATGTCACTGCGTCCGTATTGGATAGATTCACCATTCTCCAGTAGAAAGAGAGAATACAATACTTCCAGGATACGCCCCATGTGGATGGTTCACTGACGCAGACTCTCTGGTCACATCGTGCTAAAGAGCGGGACACTCGTAGAAAAATGTAAAAAACGTGTAAAAGTTAACCTCAACCAGGCGCGCTTGGACGTTGCATCTATCATTTTGTCAAGATACTCGAATGCAAGGAAGGCAGAGCAGCACGTACTGGCACCATACGCGTGCTCCGTTCAGATACATGAGCACATAAACTCGAGTACTTGTGCACAATTGCAGTAGCATACTGTGTTTCATTCCATGGCAGTCCACCATATTCGTGTGGATTCATACACACACAAACATGCAGTTTATGCACCCATCTGACGCTGTGGCCACTCCGTATTGCATCAACCACGCGACCGATCGCGTCGACAAGTTACTTATGGTGCGTGTCGCAGACGAGTCACTGATCTGCATTGTGATTACGGGCCAAGGCGATCACTTTTGTGGCTTCACTTTGTTTGGGCCAATGTGACTTGGTTTTTGTATGAGGTGATGTGGGGGTAGGCGGTCTCTATTCTTTTTCTTTCCACGTTTTCGCATACATACACATCAATTGGTGGCCGGATGCGATGGATGGCGATACAGCACAGTATTAGGCAAAGCTGCTTACGCTCATTGTCGACACGTTTTATAGGACAAAAACGTCTGCATCGATGCGCATATGGAGCGCCTTGTGAGCTCCACATGGCTGCGCATTTTGTTGGTCTCATGCCCTTATCCACAATCCGACCGCTCATGCGGATTACGGCATCCGCACTCTCAGAAAAGAGGCGTAAAGCACGATATGACGGTCTCACTTAAACTTTCTTGTGCGATTCGATTCGACTCCACACGCTTTTATTATTATTTAGTTTTTTCTTTCTATATGCGCTGTATATCCACTTGCGTGGACGCTTGTGCTTTCCGCCATTAAAGAAGCTTTGTCATGTGCGTACATATGAAAAAATGGCTCTCTCTGTCTGTCTATGCCATCGCATATCTCGGAGGAGAGCTCCGTCGCGCTTTGCGCCTCGCATGTGGTCGTGAATTCGCATTTTTCTTTCTATATTTCCTTTAGGAAAATGAAAAAAACAGAAATGGATGGAGATAAGAAATAAGGACCCGCTCTCGACGCACGCGCAGCTGAGCGTCAGCGCTATTTTATAGAAAAAGAGACACTAAAAATCCTTATAAGAGAAAAAAAAACGTGGATATTCTCAATCGCAACTCGCTTTCAAATATTTTTTCTGCACTGCAGCTAAACAAAGTTGTCCCAGTCTGAACCTTGTTTTATTGTCATATCCGTCGTCGTAATATCTCAGTTTCACTTGAATGAAAACCTCTCTCCTCGTCTCGTTTGAATTCTTTTTTATTTACTTTTTTTGGGTTTTTTTTCCGGTCCTCTTTGTGATGCAAACATCGCGCGGCGTAAACGAAAATACGCATCCTTTCCGCGCATGTAAACCCCTACCACTCACCCCTGTAGTTAATAGCACAAACACTATAAACAGCGCAGTCATCATCGCTCAAAGTCACAGTGCGAGAGACTGCGCATCCAATCCGATCCAGCGCCTCGGCATCTCATTCTCCAACTTGCACAGTCACAGGCACGACGGGTATTTTGATATCCGACTGATCCAGGCTAATTCCGACGCTCGTTATAGAAAAATCTCCAAAGCTCGCCCAATAAAAGAAGCAAAACCGGCGCGTAACCTGAGCAACCGATCTCGAGCTCGCCTCCCTTAGAAAGAAGAACGCACCCGCATCCGCGCACGCCAACCCACGCACGTTGGCTCAATACGACAACAGCAGCCGCTTGAGTCATTTGTGAAAAAGAGCTCTTGTGAATAAAGAGAGAGAAAGAAAGAGAGAGAGAGAAGCACACGCGACCATCACTCCTGCACGGCTCTTCTTTCTTCCATCGACCCGAGGACCGCCGGCTACAGTACGCGAGCGTGTACATTCCCTGTGTGCGTCGCCCATACTCTAAACGACTGGCATTCCCCAATTTGCCGCCAACTCGACACGCCACAGCTTTTTTTTTGAAATATCGAAGACGCAATGGACCTAGCGATTCGAGTGAACGTGCGCTACGCAGCACCACCCAACTCGCAGATCAAGGACGCACTGCGGCTCTTCAAGAGCCCGCGCTGGGTGCAAAGCATCATCCGCTACATCATGCCGCAGCTCAACAGCGTCTCGCCCGCCGCCGTGCACGTGATCGCGGCGCTCAAGCAGAAGCGCGTCGCGTGCGAATCCTCGAGCAGCTGCGTGGTGTGCATGGAGGCGATGCACGACCAGTGCGTGGAGCTACCGTGCCGCCACCAGTTCCACGAGCACTGCATCGAACCGTGGCTCAAGATGCACAGCACGTGCCCCACGTGCCGTCACCAGCTGCCCACGGACGCGTACACCAACTACAGCGTCTACGCGATCAACACGACCATCATCCTGCAGCAGTCCCAGGCACGCATGCCCACGGCCGAGCTGCTCGAGCTGCCCGCGAGCAACCAGATCATTCGTGCGGTCGTGAACGCGCGCGTGCGCCGCAATGCGCCAATCGACCCAGCAACAGCCTCGACAGCGATGAGCATGAACCGGATGCCGTTGATCAATAGTTCTAATTCAATTCCAGCTGACCTGCCACTGCTGCACGCAGACGCGCCCGTGATGAACGCCAGCATCCTGCAGCGCGGCGCCGAGCTGTCGGCGACGCTGCCGTGCATCACGGAGCCCGTGGTCCCCGTGCTGCAGCGCAACTCGACGCGCCGACGATGCCGTGAGGAAGACGGCGCCCAGGTCACCCACAAGCGTGCGCGGCTGAGCGACTCGGTCGAGGAGCAGGACATCTCGACGTCCGTATGAGGTGAAGACCCCAACTTAGAGACCGATAGGACACTCGCTATTTGCAGCTTCACTTGTGCGAGTGGAGAAATTTAGAAGGCAGGAACCCAATTTTTTTATTCTAGACACACACAATAGGAACTTTCAACTTAACAGAACAATAATAATTGTAATTGTAGCACTTCACATCATCACGACAAATGGCTTCATTATCATTCAATTAAAGCAGCATTTGGGGCGTCAATGCTGTTCGCATGGCCAGGATCCGCACGAGTTCGAAGAGGTCCATGGACGACTCGCTGCTGGGGTCGGGCGGGCGGCTTGCGAGCCACGAAACAACGGCATTGAACGGCGCCACCAACTTTGCGACAGCGTTCTTATTAGTTGAAGCTTCTCGTTTCAAATTCTTGTCCGAGTGACTCGCAATGAGCAGCACGGCGCATACGACGTGGAGTAGCATCACGTATCGGTCGTCTTCTCCCTGGTCTTCCATGCTCAGCGCTTGGTCATTCATGACGTCCGAGCCACTTGCACATGCCAGAGGCAGGAGGAAGGACAGCGCGCGCAACCATTCCGAGGCATTTGGGAGTCGATCTTTGCTGTTCGCCATAACGACTGACTGCTCTTCATCTCCCTCGTTGAAGACCAGCAGCAGATTGACGAGCATGCCTAGCGCCAATGTCAGCGTCGGCAGACTCACCATTTGTTCATTTGCGCCATCCGAGAGACTCGCACAAAGCGAACAGCAGAAGCGCAGCACACGACGCAGCACAGCGAGATCCTGTGCCATCGCCATGGCGCCCTCACGGGTCGCACTGATCTGTAAAAGTCCAGGCAGTAAGAAGTGCAGCTGGTCAATGGTAGTACTTTCACCAGATGGAACCATGCTCCCACTCCCTGGACTCTCCATTTCATCGTCCGAGTCCAGTTCATCGTCTGAATCCACGTCGCTTTCTTCATTCGCGCCAGTCGCCACAGTGGAACCAGAGGGAGCTACTGAAGTTTGTGTTAACGGTTCGTAGAGGACCAGAAATGGCACCAAGTCCACTAACTGGTCCATGCACGAGTCGGAATCTTCTGCGATCCACGCACTGACCACACGGACGCTCGCGTACACAACGGCGTCCAACTGATACACCGAGTCCTCGGAACGCTCCAGCAGCTCGCGGTATCGATGCGTCTTCATGTACTCACGCGCCAACGTTAGGAACTCTAGAATGACTGCAAACGCTTGGCCAAACGACTGTTTCATCTCCAGCAGGATCTCGTACGGAAGCATGCTAGTATTGCCGCTTTCATCGTCGTCGTCTTCGTTCTCGACGCTCGCGACCAGCGCGTCGATTATCATCTCGACGATCCCGTAGCAAACTGGGAGCACATGCAGCACACGTTGGATCTCTCGTGCCTGACGCTCACTTTCTTCCACTTGCTCAAGTTTTTTATCCTCCATTTGAACCAAAGTGAGCTCCACGTCGTCGAGCATGAGCTTGATCTACAGGCACCGACGTCAATTAGCATACGCGAGACCATCAAACAAAACGAACATTATCGTACCTCGATGGACACCAACTTTAGGACAAATAGCATAAACCTTCCGCGCGAGACATCCTGCTGTTGAGAGTGACTTGGCGTCTCCTCAGCGACCATCCAGGATGTCCCCGTGTGCTTCATGAGCCGATAGATAAACTTGAGGCACTCGTCCCGCTCCTGATGTGGCCACTTGGCGCGCAGAAACTGGTAGACACCCACACGAAGCACATCCAGTTCTGTTGTTTGGAGCGCAAATGAAAGACTCTTGTCGTCCACCAATGCCAAGTAGTTGTTCCACACCGCCAGTACAGAAAGCGCCACTTTGCCGATCGTATTTGCTAGACTTGTCGAGAGGAACGCGAGGCTGTCGCTTGAAATCATATTCCAGAACTCCGAAGAGCGACTGAGTTTCTCGACAAGCGACCACAGCGCTTCGATAGCCGTGGTTTCTGTCAAAGCAGGTTTGTCGGCGGTTTTCGTCTCTTCGCCCGCATTGCTGTCATCGGTGGCTGCCGCTGTCAACGTTTTGATGGCATCACATACTCGTGTCGGGATGCTTTCGTTCAGGAACAGCTACAAACATTTCAAAACACAGTCGGGTGAGCCACTTGAACCCGATATTCCCATTGCCATCATCACGAGCTCGTATGATACATACTTGCGTTCCTTTTGCAGTGTCCACGATGCCATTCAGGGTACGAACGCAATCCTCCTGGACATGCTGCGCCAATTGCGGCGTCGCCTCCAGTTGATCCAGTAGAAAACGCACGAGGTTCTCATCGGCGAACTGCTCAGCAACAGTAGTATCCGTGCAAAAGCTGCAGAATAGATATAACGATGACCCGGGATGACGCCGTTAATATACGAAAAAAAACTCACCATAATGCACACACTCTACATACCTCGCTATGAGATTCAGACCCAGCGTCTGGAAGGGCGAGAGCGCGTCGCCTTCCGCGCCCTTCGTGTGCAGCAGGCGCAAGAAAAACTTGACGCCGACGGTGGTCACTACCTGCTGCCGCACTTGCTGCAGACGCTCCCAGGGCAGATTGTTGAGCTTCGTGACCATGAGCAGCCCCGCAAACTTGTGCTCGTCGCGCTTGCCCTTGAGCGTGTCCAGACACTGCTGGATCTTCTGCTCCATTGCGTCGTCATTGAGCGCAGCGGCCTGCAAAAGAGGCGACTCATTCGTTGCTGGTGGCGCCATGATGCCAATGGTCAAATGGCTTGTCATCCTAAAAATAGCTTCTTTTAGAGCGCCCTTCAGGAGAGTGGCAAAATAGTGACATGATTGACAGGGATATGAATGGGTACAAATGGAACGCTACATGCCAGATGGACGCTTTTTTGCTTTATGCGAGACGACGTCCTGCTTTATGGAAAGTGAGATTATTACATAAAGTCCTCTTCGTACTCGTTGACGCTGCTGAGGTCCGCAGACGCGACCACTTTGTTGGCAGATTCGATCTTGTCGCGTGACATCAGAGTGCTACAATTCAACCCATAACATCAACGCGTTAGACCAAATCTATTCCTCCCACACACTCAACAATAGAAGGTGGACACCACGTACGAGTAGCTGCGGAGCTCCTTTTGCTGCTTATACTCTTCCCTGGCTTTCTTTTCCGCGAATTCCACCTGCTGACGCTGCTTCTTGCGTTCGACCTTGTACAAAAGCTCCTGTTTCCGTCTCTCCTCTGTTTTAGATGTTGATTGTGCAAATGCAGGGGCGTCAGGGATTACTGTCATTTTACAATATGGTTTTGCAAACAGAGCTATGGCATACCTTCGAGATCTGGGTACTTCTCCAGCTTGGTCTTGTTGAGCGCTTTCAAGATGTCGCGATTCTTCTCAGCAACAGCATACGTGCGAACCTACCAAATGCAAGCGATTACACAATTAAAAACCAAGTTATTTTATTTCGATGGTTTGCTTTGCTGACTTACTCTCTCAGGATGGTTGAAGCCAACTTGGCCAACTTCCATCGACTGCGTTTTCTTCAAGTTGCGCCACTTGGTGTACACCTGCACAGCAAAGTCACTCTGATGTTAGCATGCAGAGATTTGTCGCCGTCATTTAGAACACAGAGTACTCGCTTCGTACCACATTGACGCTTTTCTTCTTGGAGCCTTCGATCGAGTTTTCCTATGCGTTCGACCAACAGGTTGTTAAACAATTCCGTTATGCGGGGTCAGGACAAAAGTAACCCAAGCAGCAAACCTTCACGAGCTGTGCGCATTCTTCCAGACACGTCTCAGAGATGTCATCCAGCGCCGACTTGCCCTGTTATATACGAACAAATATTGGAGATTGTGACACGACGAGCTTGTATTGCTGCACACACACACATGCACCATGGGTCAACCATTGGCAGTCGGAGGTAGACGTGTGCCGAGGACAGGTCGTCAACATGGAACCTTCAGACGCATAAACAACACTGTGAGCCATGTTGCTGCTTTCCACCGATGAATATACTTGCGTACAAACAAAGCAATACAAACGCATACACGTACCAAATATCTTCGAGAAAGCCGTATCGGATCAGGTCTTCATTCTCAAACTTGTCTTTGCCCATGTAAATGGTGTGGCCCTCTGTTTTCAACACACAAAAGACACACACACATGCATACGCAAACAGATTCAATACACTTGCGGCAATGGCACTCGTCTTCCGCAAAACTCTATGTAGGCTCACCGGAAGACGTAAGGTAGAACACCATCGCGCGTCAACCTGTCTCTCGTCTCTGCAAATGGAGCATCAAGCGGCCATAGATTGCGTCTGCAGAAAATGGATGTCTCTCCCCATTTCAGCCAATCAAATCAATACAATTACGATGGGAATTTTGATTGGTTGAAACCCAAAATCGGACTGAATGTGTACCATAAATTCGGTACAGTGTACCGCTTTTAAAAACGTCGAAGAGTCAGCAGATGTCGTCGTCGGCTGGTGTCACCACGTCGCCAGACTGTCACAGCCGAGTTGAACCTGCCCAAAGGACCAGTATACAAACTCTCTATCAAGATGCCCTCTCGCTCGATATCATTTCCCCCACGATGCATCGCAACCAAACGCACGCAAAAAAATCAAATTTATTATTCGCCATCACAGCGCTCATTTGTACCCAACCATCGCCAATGTGATTGTGCAGTTGGGTTCCATTCGGATGAGGTGTGTGCTGCAGAATGATACTCTACATCACATGGCTTCATGCCTGATTTTTGCTGTTGTTGGTCTCTCATTATTATGGGGCCTTTTGTGTCCTTTTCTTTGAGGGAAACGACTGCGGCTAGGGGTTCAGCCCTCTGCTGAAAAATTGGAGCAAGTCGGTTGGTTGTGTCTTTACCGCTCCACTTCCAATGGGAACTTTTCTAGAATGGGGAAGGGTTGTAGCGCTTGTATTGAATTATTATTGGTAAGGTTCGCTGCAAAACGGTTTTGAATTTCTGAAAGTGGGAGCCAAACCAGCATCAAGACCGCCCGTCCAAAATTTTGCACTTGCATCCAGTATGTGCTTGGCAGATACGGTCAGGAGTCGGTTTGCGAACTGCTGCTACTTCCTGAGGAAAAACCCCACGCTCCTTCAAGCGGCGGGCATTTTCCCATTTGCAGTCGCAATCTATCGTCAAAGGGAGGAGCGAGGAACGAGGAGCTACGTAGTGCCTTCTATCCCTTAATCAAAGCGATTCCAAATGCTCTCGACGCGATCCCTCACGATTCTCGCGGCTGCGCTGCTCTCGGCGCTCGTCGCGAGCCCCACGACGGTCCAGGCGGCGGTCACGGTGCCCGAGTATTACTGTGAAACGGACGCCGAATGCGCGGAAAAGTTCTCAGACACCGTGTGTATCTCGGTCGACAACTACGGCGACGTCGTGAAAAAGTGCACACCGAACACCAAGTCCCGACCGGCGTGCCGCGGTGGCCAACCTGGTCTTTGCCCGTCGTACCAGAGCGCAGAAGTCAGCTACTTGAACGCGCACTGCGTGTTCGTGGCAAAGGATAATCTGGAGTCATCGTCGAGCGCGTCAGGATCCTCGGCTAGCGGAAGCGGCAGCGCCCGTCGTGAACGCTTTTTGCTGAGCGAAGAGGAAATGGCGAGTTTGGCATCCAGTGGAAGCGGAAGCAGTGCGAGTACTACTGCTGTTGGTGACTCGGCCGCGAGTGGATCAGCTGCCAAGGGCGAAAACAAGGGCACATATGCCATTGTTACGATTGCAAACAAAACGGTGACGGGTCAGTTCGTGTGCATGGATGTGTCAGATTGCGAGAACAAGGCCGCTGATACCTCAACTTGCGACGTCGTGACCTGCGGCTCTCCAGGCTCCAAGACCCAATGCAACAACCACGGTACCTGCACGTACAAGAGTATCCAGACGATGAGCAAGCGAAGCTGCATGTGCTACAAGGGCTTCCAAGGCGACAAGTGTCAACAAGAAGTGTCGAGCGAGTGTGATGTGGACTGCGGTATGGGTGGTGACTGTGTTGACGGTGAATGCGTGTGCAAGAAGGGTTGGGACGGCAAGCCTTACAAGGGCAAGCAAGGAAAGGCAAGCCAGCGATGCACCAAGTGCACGAACGACCAGGCTTGCCAGAACGGGAACCCATGTGACACGGAAACTGGCGTGTGTGTCTGCAATGCTGGGTACTTTGGCCAGACGTGTGGCGCGACGGAAGACTCGTGCACCAACAAAAACTGTTACACAGGCAACTGCCAAGTGCTCGCAAACGGCAGCTCGGCGTGCTTTTGCCCTCTGTGTTCCCCAGATTGCACCATGTGCCCTACGAAGGATTGCTCGACGTGCCCATCGGGTGCGACTTCGACCGAGATTTCCAAGCTCGCTGTCTTTGTGTCGGCTATCTTTGCGCTCTTCATTGCCAACTTTACGCTCTAGTTTGCAAGCGCGTGCTCCAACCCCCCTCCCATTCTTAAATTCATGTATTTTTCTTTCTAGATATCTCTGTGGTGTTTACTGAGCCGGAAGCTGAAATAGGATGATCTTAGTCACCATTTTCTCTTCGTGTGCTTTTCCATTTTGCCTAGACGACGAAGAAAAAACATGAAAAGTAATAAGCGCATGGGTATTCGCACAGCGACCTCATCAAATGCGTTATCTTATTGAATCCTTAGCTCAGCCCATGACTGGTGCTGGATGAGGTAAGAAAAAAAAGGCATTGCTGCCGCGCCGCTTTATGCCGACTTGCCGTCGACGCTCATCATCAGCGTGATGGTGTCGCCCTTGAGCAGAATGCGTCCTAACGGGGTACGCTTCAGGTTCTTCACGTCCAGCTCTTCTGCGTCGTCCAGCACCAGGTTCATGTATTCGTCAAAGCCCATAATACGCCCCTCAATGCGCGTGTTCACCTGCTCGTATAACCAGATCTGCACGCGAGCTTTCTGTTAATATGCAAAAGACACAGACACACGCACACACGCAGAACAAGGGGTTACTAAGAACGCCATGACCGTGATGGCAAGCAATTGGGCACACAGCGCTTGGATCATATACAAGACTCACGTTCTGGAGGAATCTGAACATCAGATTGATGGGTTGGGTCATCGGCTTCTGGACTTTCATGCTCATGGTTGCTGCCTTGTTGTCTGCTTTCGCTCGTCGTTCTACAACAAAACAGAAGCCCAAGCGGCGGCACAACATACACACAGACCGTCAGCTAGCGTCATTAATCACGCGCGCGTCACCAGCGCCCTCATTATAGCGCCACGCGCGCTTCTCCACATCGCGTCGCATCACGCACCTGCGCGTCTGTGTTTTCCCTTGGAGACGTTGCTTTTTGGTTCCCTCGCGCAAATGCAATGGTCGGGGAGGCCGTATTGGCACCCTTTTTCTTCCAATCAGAATTGAGTTTTCAACAATACAACTATTTTATTGGCCGAAAAGATACTTCTGAGCAAGTAAAAGATCGCATTTTTTTTGTTTTTTAGTAGGGGATTTGGATGGTATTTATTGTCATGAAGAGCTACAGATCTGTGGGATGCTAATGGCATAAAGGATGCAATTGGAACGAGTGCGAAGCGAATGGAGGACTACCGCTTACTGCATCACGAGGGCCACAACCAAAGACACCAGCAGCGCGCCAACCGAGATGGTCACGGAAGACGCCGCACTTGGGCACGTCGAGCAGTTCTTCGTTGGGCATTCCGTGCAGACCGGGTCGCAAATAGGGCACATGCACACCGCCTTGTCGTTCGCGCCGATTTGGCACGATCCAGTGCCACAGTCCTTCGTCACACAATTGTCGTCCACGCCACCACACGTCGTGCCAGTGTATCCAGCCGCACAGTCACAGGTACCTGTTTCGATGTTGCACGTGTTGCTGTTCTGGCACGCCAGGTCGTTCGTGCACTTGGTGCAGCGCGCGTTGGCTTTGCCCTGCTTGCCGTTGTACTTCTTGCCGTCAAAGCCCTTCTTGCACACACACTCACCGTCGACACAGTCACCGCCCGAGCCGCAGTCGACGTCACACTCCCCCGACTCGGTTTTCTCACACTTGGTGCCAGAAAAGCCCTTGTAGCACATGCACGAGCGCGCCGTGATGTCGATTTTACTGGTGTGGGTACACGTGCCTTGGTTGTTGCACTGGTTCATGGAGGCGGCATCACCACACTTGGCAGGCTTGCACGTCGACGGGTCCGCGGCTAAGTTGTCACACTCTGAGACGTCCGCGCACTTGAAAATGCCGTACACCGTCTGGTTGTTGATCTTGTACGATGCATACTGGGCAGTGGTGGACAGCGCGCTATCTCCAGACGAGTCGCCGACACTGGTGCTCGTTGAGTCGCCCGAGCCACTCGTGGTAGTGTCAGTCTCATCCTCCGCCGGCGCGACGGTCAAAGGAGCTCGCGTGGTCGTCGTAGTGGTCGAACCCACGGTGGAGGCTCCAGAGCTCGAGCCCGCGGCCTTCACGGTCCCTGCCTGCAATTTTCTCGCGGTAGTCGTGGCGGTCGTTGGCGCAACCGAGTCGTCGGCGACGAAAATGCACTGCGCGTTCAAGTATCCTCGCTCGGTGTCTTGGTAGGACGGACAGAGCCCGAACTGGCCGAGACGACACGCCGGGCGCTTGGCCGTGTTGGGCGTGCACTTGCTAATCGAGTCCTCCATCTCGACCTTGATGCACACCGTGTTCTCCCACGCCGCGCAGTCATCATCCGTCGTACAATAGTACGCCGGCGTGGACGAGTTGGTGGTCGTGGCGCCCGACGTGAGGCGTGCTGCCGCCGCGAGCACGAGCGCGCTGCTCCACACGAGTACGCTGGTCTTCATTCTAGCGATTTCTGCAAGTGTCTTTAGTGAGAAAGAGGGAGGGGGGAGGGGACCAACGGCGTCGGCGCTTCTCGGTTGGCGTCGGATATTCCCGAATGCCTGGAGCTCTTCGCGTGTAGTTAATGGGAGAGAGAGACACACCCACTCACGCAAGTCAGTTTGGCCCAAACAGAAGAACAGCGCACGGCTTTTCTCTGCGCGTATTACGACGGGACAATATTTCCCCCCAAAAAACTACAAAAGTAGGGGTATATTCGTAAATAATGCTGGTTTTAATGTGTAAATTTTGTTATATAGTGGTAATAAATGACTAGATATGAAAGGGACTCAAAAGCAAATCATGATTAGCATTCTGTTTGGAAGGTTTCTGGGAATTCCCCCAGTTGTTTATGTCATTCGTGGTCTCGAAACCTTGCGGCTATTGGCGACGCATTCTGTATCGCTTTCACACCTCTAAAATTACATTTCCACTTCTTATAGGGCTTTCTTTGTCTAATGACCTGTCTTCGAATGCTACTTGCCTCCTCGTTTTCTACAATCAAAGCCACTCTTCGCCTATCTTAATCCACCATATTTACTCAATCCATCCAAAAGTATCAACCTATCATCCAGCATAATAATCGGGCCCCCGACTGATTCCAGACACAAAATAACGGCGGGAAACGGTTATGGCCGCCGATGCGTAATGCAGGCGTGCGCCTGTTCGCGATCGCAGGAAGAAGCGATGGGCTGAATGTGACCGTTCTGCCTATAAACCATGGCCAGCAAGCGCCGACCAGAGCGCATTCCAAAGCCTGCTGCCTGTCGATATGAACCAGGTAGAGTAGACACATTCTATTGCTGTTGTCATTTATCGTAGCTCTGAGCTGATGAGGTCTTTTGCTTCATCCCATTCCATCCATTCGTAGACTTTGTTGCTGAGGACGATGCGTTTCTGGATTCAATATCCGTGATGCTACGACGGCTGGAGGTGGAATGCAGGAACGCGCTCGAATGGTCGGAGGAAGCGGAAGAGGTCACATTGCGCGCAGCAGAAGCGTTTGCCAGTATCGCAACTGTTTGTGAAGATGCTGGAATGCTGGCTCCAGAGTATGTTGCTGAGCTGCCAACTTCAACTTCGTCAAACAAAGATGCGGATGAGACACTATTGAGTATTGAGCTTCCGTCGCCGTGCGCTTCTTACTCTTCAGTGCGACGTGGAGAGCTGCTGACGCCACGGAGCGGCACGTGCATAGGGATTGACCACTCGCATTCACGCCACGATTCCACGCAGCAAGTGCAACATGAAGAGTCTCCATGTCTGCTTCCACTGCAAAGAGATTTATCTACCAGCAACGACAGACCGCCCTTTTCAGCCTCACGATGCGACTTCGTGCAACGCGTACAGCTCGATGAGTTGCACGCCACTTCAGAACCCTCAGACCTCTCACAACGCGAAGAGATAATTGAGATTGAGCTCACCGATCTTCTTACTCACACGCACGAAGAGATCGAACATTGTAAGCGGGAATTTACTCTCCAAGTGCAAGAAGCCGACAAAAGACAAGCTGAGAGCCACAGGGAGACGCAGAGCGAGGTGAAGATGCTTCAAAATGCACTCGTGACCTCGCAGGACACTGTCACGAAACTGCAGCAAGAGCTGTACGATATGAGACAGAGTGTCGAGGCATTCCAGGTGTCGGTCTTGGAGTCGCAGAAATCCATGGAAGCCGCGATGAAAAAGCAATCAGCGCATTGGAAATCGATGTGCAGCGATTTGGTGATAGAAAAGCGAAATGTGGCCAAGAAACTAGCGGAAGAGCGAGGCAAGTATATGTCGTTGAAGGAGCACCTTGCAATGCACGCCAGTCAAATTGAGGTTGATGCAGATCCCAGCTCCCAGAGTAACCACGATATCCGCTCTGGAGCGTCTCCATCTGTGGTGGCTCGTGTAGACAATACCACGAGCAGCTTCTCCTCGTGTTCCAATGGATTATCCATCACAGCTCCAATTGAATTGGCTCTGATCCCAGCATTTTCCAGCAAAAACCTCGCAAGCGAAGCCGGGGAAAATGGCAGCTTGAAGTGCAGCTCTGAGCCACGGTCGAGTTCAGTCGTGTCCCCAGCGTCGTCTCAACAGTCTTCCACGCGCGAGTTAAGAACAAGCGATCTATCGGCCTCTCATTCCAGTGTCTCATCTTCGAGTGTCGATCCGGTCAAAAATGATGCAAGTGCCGTACCAACAGCAACCAAACCCTTCACAGCCAGCTTCCGCCGGTACTACTTGTCCAAATCCTCCTCCTCGTCGTCTCGGTTCTTTGCACGAAGCAGCACTAGCAGCCACAATAGCAGTAACAGCATCAATGACACGCCCAGCAGCTAGCAGAAACAAAAGTGTGCGCATCCATCCCCCATTTCCATGGCTCTCACTATCACTCCTTTGAAACGCAAGCTCCCCTCTCAAACGCGCTCATCATGTTCTACAGGTTTTTCCTCCACATTCGACACACAAGTTGAAGTTGAGGTTTTTCTTACACGAATGAAAAACCTCGAGTGTTTGTTGACGTCGGCATTCCCGCATTTGCAGTCGTGTCATTTGGAATCTTCCCAAGAACTCAACACACTCGGTACAATGCGCATCGTGAAGCCATCGACTCTGCGCGCGGCCACGCAGCACGCCGCGGGCAAGAGCCTCCGCGCGTTCGGCACGCAGACACAGGCGCAGCCCGGATGGTTCAATCGCATGCTGACCACGAACGAGTACAACCTGCCGCGGCTGCCGGTGCCGCAGCTCGGCAACACGCTCGAGCGTTACTTGGAGACCATTCGCCCGCTCGTGAGCGAGAAGGAGTGGGCAGCGCACGCGGAACTAGTGTCGGCGTTTGAGAAGGAAGAAGGCCGCAAGCTCCAGGAGTTCTTGCTCAAGCGCGAACTCTCCCAGGCCATGGGCAAGGCGTACCCGTTCAGCTACATTGAAGCCGACTGGGACAAGATGTACCTAGGCGGTCGCTACGAGTCGCCGATCAATGTGAACCCAGCGTACGGTATTGTGGACGAGACTGAGGGAAACTTGAAGGAGATGATCCCACGCACGGCGGCTTTTGTGCGCTCGGCGGCGAAATGGTGGGACAAAGTGAAGAGCAGCGAGCTGGAGCAAGATAAGAACCAGTGCATGTTCAGCTTTGCGCGTCAGTTCGGAACGGCGAAGATCCCAAAGTACGAGCGCGATGTCTTGGTGTCGACGCCTCGCTCGTCCCACATTGTGGTGCTCAAGGGCACGCAATTCTACAAGCTGAATGTGCTCAGTCCGGATGGCAAGCAATTACTCTCGCAAGCTGCCCTTGAAAAGCGCCTCGACGAGATTCTCAACTCCACGCAAAAGTCCGACCACGATGATCTTGACATTTCGACGCTGAGCGCTGAGAACAGAGACGAATGGGCTCGCATCCGTGACGATTTGATCGCGTATGATCCAGTGAACGAACAGTCGTTGAGCACCATCGACTCGGCACTCTTCGTGCTGGTCTTGGAAGAACGATCGCCGGCGGACGCGAAGAACCGGATGGAATTGGCTTTGCACGGTAAGGGATCCGGCCGCTGGTTCGACAAGGTACAAGTCATGGTTCAGACCGATGGCCACTTGACGGTGAACTTTGAACATTCGTTCTCCGATGGAACGTCGTGGAACCGTTGGCTGCATGAAGTGTGGCACGACATGCGTGGGACGTCTTCGGGATTCTCGCCGTTGAAAGAGCTTCCTGAATTTGTCGACTCGTCAAAGCCAGCCAAGCTGAACTGGAAGCTTTCGAACAATCTGGTCGAAGATGTCAAAAAGGCCGAGTCGAACTTTGCCAAGTTTACTGGCAACTTGAACTCGGAGTTCTTGGAGTACACCAACTTTGCAAAAAACGAATGTAAGAAGTGGAAACTGAGTCCTGATGGCGTTGCTCAAATGGCACTGCAGTTGGCGTTCGTGCGTGCGCATGGCAAGGTCGCAGCGACGTATGAATCGTGCTCCACTCGTGGCTTCCTCCATGGACGAACGGAAACCATTCGTTCGTTGACCCCAGCCGCTGCTGCCTTCGCGAATACTGTGGCTGGTGGCCAAGCGTCGACCGAGACCCAGCGCGAGTTGTTTGTCACCGCAGTCAACCGTCACGTTGAGATGGCGAAGATGGCGCAAAAGGGTCTGGGCGTGGACCGACACCTCACGGCGTTGAGTTCAATCGCGAATGACAACGGTATCGAGAGTGCGTTCTTGAAGAGCCCTGTGCGTGCGGCGAGCACGAACTTTCAAATCTCTTCGAGCAACGTCACGACGCCATTCTTGCAATACTTTAACTTTGGTGCTGTCGTTCCGGATGGCTACGGCGTGGGCTACTTGCTGCAAAACGACACCATCAATGTGAGTATGACCAACTTCAATGACAGCAGCATCACCGACGGTAAGAAGTACAAGCAGGCGCTCAAGGAATCGCTCGACACAATCAAGGCGCTCGCGGATGCTACGCCAGCTCCATAGACAACCAATTGAGACTGTGCAGCAAACGTCGAACAGCCATTGTGAGAAGTAGTAGGATCTTCGTCGTCTAAAGCGGATGCAGAAATCTATCACGTTCTTTGTTGTCGTTGCTGTATCGTTTCGAGTATGCATCAATATCTTGTCGCTCGTTTATTCTCCCTATCAACAGATTCGGGTGCATGCTGTCGACAGTTTATCTACAATACGATTGAGACGTATTTTTGTGTTGCTATTCACCGGGTGGCACTCGCTCCCTCTCTACGCACTGTACGCGGCTTTGAAGTGGCGAAGTAGCGCGTCGCCATTGAACTCGACGGCATTCACTTCCTTAAAACTCTCCACGAAAGCGGCGATATCCTCCATGACTCTGTCGGCGTGCAACAAATATGAATAGAGAACTCATGAGATACGATTTGCATACATCACCCGTCGTCAAAACAAAATCTAACCTCGTTTTCCCGGTGGGCGTCTTTGGTTGCACTTGTCGGAAGCATTCTGGAAGTTTCTGCGTGAACATGTCGAAGACTCGAGACATGACGTCCTTCATTTGAGGCGGAGACAGCACCGGATGCAGCACTGCGTGCAGTTTCAGGGTGCTTTGCGTGATTCCTTTCATGGGATTTGTTGGGATCGACAGGCTCGACGCGTCGTAGTTCACCTGCATTAAAGAGAGTTGATAGTCAGCTCAATGACAATTAAGGTCAAAAGAAAATGAGAAACGAACCTCCGCCGCAACGTTTTCCAAAAACCGTTTCATGATCTGGTCTTCGACAATGTTGGTGAACTTGCTGAAAATCTTTTCGTTGTGTTCTGCATAATCTCTCAGCACACGGTCAAACTCATCAAGGAGTAATTTTTGGCGATCTGTAAAGTGAGCAGCTAAAGCCGCTTTGATGTGAGGGATCAAAGTCATCGCGAGGTCCAGTGACTGCGACGCCAATGCTAAGAAAGAGTACCGTCAGTGATGATTTTGGTGAGTACACAGTTTGCATAAAAAACGTGCCTTACCTAGATGCCGTGCAGAAATGCTCTTCAAGCGCGCAATTTGCATAGCACCTGCCCCCAGGACGAGTTGAGTAGTCCTCGAATTAAATAACTGAACAGCAACGACAAGAGAAAAAGTGAGACACATTGTGCCGCATTCATGAAGAATGTATCTCCCACGCAAACTTACCCTGAAGATCTCGATGGATCGTTGCAACACATCTGTTGCGAGCACTGGAAAGTTTGCCGCGCATGACATGTAGTTCATCACAATCTCCAGCATCAAAAGCACCGACCAGACGATACGAAATGACTTGCCGCATATGGAGACAGCTTTAAACGGCGCAGCGGTTTCTCCGGCCACCTCGCGGTCATCGGACAAGGTCAGCGACACGCCTCGACCGCTCGATAGATCTTCAAGAGCTTTGTGACGGGTGACAGAAATCTCGGTGTTTTTCCACAATTCGTGGTCAAGTGTCGAGACCAGCTTTGCCATCTGAGCCTGATGATATTTCTCCAGGAACAATTTCAATTGCGAGAACAGAGCACCGCGAAGTGTGTAGTCAGTCTTCCCGGTCAGCTTCTCCACATTGACGACAAAGTCCATTGTTGTATCGTAGAGTAGTCGCAATTGCGGCATCGTGTACACGGCTTGGACTTCTTTTCGGACGGCAAACAGATTCGACACACTTCGCTGTGAAAACTCGCACGTTTTTCGAATAACTTCATCAATTTCGCGAATCACTTTCGTACACCGCGTTTTCATTTTCCAATCCCCCAGCATTTCTTTGTCTTCACTCGTAATTTCGGAAGGCGTCCATCCTTCGGCACTCTTCTTTTCTTCGGAGTCACCATTTTCCGAACTGCTTTCTCGCACCTCTGAGGTTTCTTTCTTCTCTTCTTCACTAGCATGATCGATCTTTTCCTGCATTGCGCTCACGAGCAAATCATGGACGACAACTGCTCGTTTCAAGACCATGATCAAGTGTTCAAAGATCATTTGCACACATTGCAAGAACTCATCAGATGTCAGGGCTCGTAGTTGAATCGATACCTTGGATTCAGTCCCACCCGAAGAGCTCAGATCTCCACTCGTGCTGTTTTTGCTGCTACTGGACACTGCAATCGTTTCAGTCACCACAGTTTTGACGACCACTTTGATTTCCTCGTTGAGCTGATCACGGTACTTCGCGACAACATCATTGATCGAGTCCAAACGGAACAGCACCTCGATCAAACGCTTTGTCTCTGCTGTCGACGCATCTCTCTCCTTCGCGATACTGGCCCTGCGGCTTCGTTCAGATGTCTCCTCTTCATGAAACATCCACTCGGGAGACGTAACAACAGAAATAAATCGTTGCGAGATCTGTGTGATGATAAAACCACGATAGCCTTCGAATTTATCACCAAGAGAGTTCAGTCCGTGAATGCCTTTCAAGTGCTCCCGCAGCATCGTTTGCGCATTTTCAATCAAGTCAAGTGCGCTCGTGTAGTCTTGGCATTGCACCAATGCGTCGACGGCGGATTCAGCATTCTTCACGCTTTCGATCATGGTGACGACTTCGTGCAACTCCGCAATTCGCTTCTGACGGCGGTGCAAACTCACGATGTCCAGCGTCTTGTCTGCTAGCCCGTTTCGCAATCTGTCCATTGTTTTTCTGCATCAGCCACAAAGATGATTGGTCAGTCAAAAAGACACAAATCATCCCAACAAACCAAAACATGCCATACGAAACACAAACCTCAGCGTCGCAACTTGGTCGCAAGCCACCGAAATCGATCGTTTCATCACCTCCTGGTTCGCAGATGCTTCGAAAAACCGATCTGAACGAGACGACACTTGCCGCAAAAGCGTGAATTCGACGCGGTCCAGGTATCCTGTTAACTGCAACGCGCCAAAAACACCACATCGTTAGGGAACACTACATTTGACGGCACCAAAACTCACACGCTCGATCAGAACAGTGTTCAACAACGTACTTCTTCCTGCAGCGATGTGGATGTTTGCATGCTCATGACTTCTTCAAAGATTGCCGGATCCGTCAAATCAAAGTTCGGCTGGAAAAACATGCTAGGAACAATATCCAGGCACTTGGCGACATCCTCTGTTGACAAAAAAGACACCACAACGTCAGCCGTTAGTGCACACTCGATCAGTGGCGTAAATCTCAAATGAAGTATGCGCTGATAGATGGCAATTCACAATACCGTCTGCGACCGCGATCGACGGTACGTTGTTGGACGAAAGCTGCTCACTGATGGGCTTGGCGTGGTTCTCTTCGTACTTTTTCGCATTTTTACCGTATTTCTTCAAGTACGGCTCAAAATCACGGCCATGGACATGCTCAAGCCCCGGAAACGGCAGCATCGGAATGTCGGTCTCGAGCGGATAAAACACATCGAGCAGTGCACCGCTCCAGTTCGTCGCCTTTGGGTTCGTGAGCACCGAGTGCAGGTTGTGATGGCACACCTCGAGGGACGCGCGCTCTTCTTCGTCCGTGTCGAGCCGTTCGTCTCGCAAACCGGCAGCTGCTTCCATCCGCGGGGGAATCAACTCCCGCGACCCCGTGCGGGACGACGAGCTTGTCCTGGAACTGGTGCGGGAGCTGCTGCTATGACTAAATCCATGCGCCCCCGCGCCGCGTGCTGACGACGGTGCATTGAGACTGCGCTCGTCGACATGGGACATCCCATGCGAGTAGTGGCCGTCCGAGCGTGTAGACGACGGCGTGCGCACATCGAACAGGCTTGGATACTCGACGGGACTCGGCTGTGCCGAGCGGTGGGTCGGCGTCGCGAGCGAGCGCGGCGTGGCGGCGGCGATGACCGAGTCCTTGACGGCATTGATGGGGCTGGCGACGCCGTTCCAGCCGCGCTTGAGCAGCCCACTGGGGGAGAAGAACGTCGAGGGCTTCTTCCCGTCCATCGCGGTGTAGTAACTCTGTCTGATGATGTTCACACGAGCGCTTGGTGATTTGGGGCGTTGCAGCTTGAAGCGAGGTTGCGCGAAGGGAGCCATTTGATGAAACAACCACACGGATGTTGCATGAGTGTGAAAACATGGAATGTTGCTGGAAGCATGGTATCCGGAAAGAATACTAATTTGTATACTCAAACCATAGTGCGTAAAATGCCCCAGTTGCTTCGAGTCATCAAATATGAAAATGCGCCAACTCGAGGTACAGTAGATTCTTTTTCCCGGTGCAATCCTTGCGTGTCAGGTCTACATTCTAAAGTGTCCGAGACTTACAACGGGCTCAACAATCGAGACGAGGAGTCACTGGGCGACAGGGTGCGAAGGCGAGAAAGCCCCATACATACTGTAGTATTGCCTGAAACCCCAGATTTCTAGATTTTACACTCACCCAATGACAAGCAGATCCATATCGTGGAGAGCATCTCAGCCTGGGGCACGCACGCCGCCAGCTCTTCCGGTTCTTCTCCTTGGGTTCCAGTGTACATTCTAAATGAATGGCTGCGATGGGATTTCTCTTTCCAAAGCACCAGGAAGAGAGCATTATTGCGTGCATATGCATTGGTACACAACGTGAGAATTCGGGCTTTTTCTGCTTTCTAACCGTTTCGATGTGAAGATGATGACGCGCGTACTGGAGACGGAGCGTGCTCTCGCTTGATTGGCTGTTGCCGGATATTAATATCTACTGGGCGTTTCTGATTGGACGAACCATGGAGTGGTGTCGACGCGCCATGCCCAAAACAAAAAGTGCAGTGGTGTAAAGCACAGAGCACTTGCAGAATGGCACGCAGGCGGCGTCATCGACACCGGCTAAGAACAAAATGGCGCCTGCTTGGAGTTGCGCCTTGTGCATTTGTTAATTCTGTTGTCCTTTTGGCTGACGTGGTGGTACCAAATATTCGTGATCGTGGTCGTCAAATTACTTGCGCGGTAGACGGAGCGAGTGCCGTGCGAGAGACGCTGCGTGCAACTGGGGTCGACGAGTGACAAGCACGCACTGGTCCACCAGTTCGATTTTTTCGAGACGGAGTTGCGCGTGGCTCTGAATGTCAAACCAAGTCGTACTCTTAAAATAGTTAAAGAGGTAAAATTGGTCTTATTATAAGACGAAAAAAGCATATATTACCTTTATACTTGTTATAAAAAAGTTTTCTCGTTCTGTACAGGTTGATGATGCCTTGCGACCTTGCGATCTTTTTTTTTCACCACTCACCCTGCGCAAGTGCAGGTGGTGACGCGCCGCTCACTTGGGCGACTTTCCCATATTTTGCCTGTTTGTTCTTCTGTCCATCTCCCGATATCTGCTTATTTGTATGGAACGGGGCTCCCACTTCGGTCGCCATTATCCACAAGAGAGAGAGAGGGAAGGAAAGCGGGAGGTGGAAGCGAAGATGCTGTCATTTGCCAATTGGCGTCGTCGCGCCCGCATCCACCGCACTCACAGGCAGATACGAACCGAGACATATCAGACACACGGACGCATCCTGGAGGACAGCTGCCACGATTTCCTTTTATAGACAGACACACCCACTCCGGATCCGACCACATCACGCGCACTTCGCATTACCGCACACTCTATTAGAGAGCAAAGGATGGCGCTTTGGGGAACGCTGCGGCAGCGCATTGGCGGCGGCGCGACGCCCGCGGACTCGGACGCGTTCGTCGACGACTTTTTCAAGAAGACCAAACAGGACCCCACATGGGAGCTCGAGCGCATGGAGACGCTCGTGAACGAGTTTATCAGCAACCAGCTGGTGGGCAACCGCCGCGGCATCGCGCTCGTCACGTCCGGCGCCACGATCGTGCCACTCGATGCGAACAACGACACGTTTGTCGACTTGTCGGCGAAGATCCAAGAGCACCAGGGACCCGCGTGCGCGGAGTACCTGCTGCATCTTGGGTACGCGGTGGTGTTTCTGCACCGTGAAGACTCGATGCAGCCGTTCACGCGGCATTTTCAGAAGTACATCCAGAATGGCGCGTTCATGAGCATGCTGCGAGTGCGTGACCAGGGGCTCGTGGTCGAAGGGCTCGATCTTGGGCAGCAGGTCAGGTTTCAGAACATCACGCTGCTGTACAACGATGCGAAAGATCGCTTGCTCAACATCAGCTTCACGACCGTGCAGCAGTACCTGATGCTGCTGCGTGTGACGGCGCGCGCTGTGAACGCGGCGAACAACCGCGGCATCGTGATCTTGGCGGCGACCGTGGGCAAATTTTACGTGCCGACGCAGGACCACGACCTCGCCAAGAAGAAGAAAGGCGAGTTCTCGGTGAATTTCGTGCGCGTCCCGAATTTGATCAAGCGCGTGCGCAAAGAGTGGTGTCCAAAGGCGTTCCTCGTGACGCTCAAGCACGAGTTTCAAGATGGTCAGATGATTGAAGCTGCACACGGCTACATTGAGAAATACGGAGTCAATGTTATCGCTGGCACGTACCGCACGAGCGAGTACGCGCACGAGATTTTACTGATCACGGAGCAGGAAGATACTATTGTGAGCTGTCCCGAGGACGAAGATATTAATGATGCGTTTGCATCGGCGATCGCGGGTTTGCACCGCAATTTCCGGAAAAAGCGCGAGATTTTGCAAAAGGGCAAGCAATTGCTGCTTCTGTCGGCGAAATTCTCGATGCTAAAGGAAAAGGATCTGATCAACGAAGACGCGAACGGCAACAAGAACGTCAAGTTTGGCAAAGGCGTCAAGATTTGCACGGATCGTCACCGCCCGGACGGTGCACCGGCTCCCGTGTACGAGCTCAAGCACATTTTCCAGAACAAGAGCCGCTGTGCGCGCGCGCACGTGTGGGAAAGCTCGGTCGAGCACAAGTCGGGTCACTCAACGACCGACGTCGTCGTCGCGTTCAGTCCTGCGGGCAACCCCGAGACGATTCGCGATGTCTGGGGTGATTTCTGGTCGGGTTGGGCTGAGGATGAGATCTCCGAGTTCAAGCGGCAGATGGGGACGGTGTCGCTCACATCTGCACTGAATGTTGTGACATCGTCGATCTCGGGAGATTACAGTCCAGCATCAGCGATCTTGCAGTTTATGTGGAGCAAGATTGGTTCGGCGTGGTCGGAAGGCGAGCAGACGCGAATCCGCCAGAGTATCCAGAACATGATGGCAGTGGGTCTCGATCGCGGTCTGATTGAAGCCGACGGTCTTACGCCACTGGAGAAATTGATGACGCGACCGCGCATTCAGCGGTTCGACTCGTTGGTGGTCGACCAGCCACCTGTGTCGAACGTGCATTCTCACTCGCGTCGTCGTCGACGAGACAGTGACGAGAGCAGCAGTGACAGCAGCAATCCCGTGCGTCTTAGCCGAGCACGCAAAGTACGTGTGCATCGCGCGGTACATGCGTACTTGCAGGATATGCTCAAGGACGGACTGCTGGATACGATCATCAAGTATGTCGAGCAAGGTGCCGCGGTGCACATTACGGGGTACAGTATGGGTGGTATGCTGAGCCAATTGTTTATGCTCTATCTGGGCGATCGTGCGCGTATGCAAGATCTGGATGTGAGCCAGATCAATATGGTCGGGTTTGGTTCACCGCGCTGTGGTGATATTGGCTTTGCCGCTCGGTTGCGCGTGCTGTTTGACCCAGAGCAAGTGATCATCGTGATGCACCCGTCGGATACCGTCCATGCGTTCCCGCCGACGGCAGAAGGATATGCGGACGCTGCGGTCAAGATTTTCCTGAAAGAGGACGGCTGGGGCGTGGGCCGCCGCACTGCGTCTCCGTTCTCACTGCTCCCGATGACGCGATCCATTGACAGTATCTTGGAGCGTGGGTACAAGTCGTCGTCAACAAAGAGCGACACGGAGTGCACCTTTTGCCTCAGCAAAGCACACTCGACAGAGCAGCACCGGTGTCGGTATTGCACGGAGCGTGGCACACACCGCGGCGCCAATTGTCCGAATCGTAAGCAGCCGTGTCTACTGTGCGGCAACAAGAACCACTGCACGGGCGAGCACCGTTGCAAAGTGTGCCAGCAATATGGTCATCGCGGCCGCGAGTGCCATGCGCAGCGCGATGTCGGACTCACGGAGCTGGTGACGTACTTCCGGTTCCACCATTTCCTGTATTACAATTCCAATTTGAAAAAGTCGGTCGAGTTCACGGCGACGTGATCTCACCCAAAGATGAACTAAAATTTGCTATAATTTTTAATATATAAAATCGTGAGCGTGTATGGCAAAGATAATACTTCAAGGATGGTCCATTACCTAATCCAAACCTCAATATGTGCGGAGCTTTTGGTGAACTGCTTGGTCGAACGCGGGTGGATAAATGGACCACAGCGCGATCTTGTGATCCTTGGACGCCGATACAAACATCGAGCTGTCGGCGCTAAAGTCCAAGCCGAAGACACTCTCGGTATGGTATTTCAGGATCGCCAGCGGCTTCAACTTGCGCAAATGGAACACGCGCACCCTAGAGAACAACGAAAGCAACCGCGTTTAGCAAGGAGGGAAAACAAATAACACCAGATGTAGGCAAAATACCTGTGGTCCCAGCCTGCGGTGGCAAAAATGCGCTGGTCGCCACGGATCCGGATGGCGCCGATGCCGCCGTGGTTACACTGGAAGAACGACTCGGACGAGATCGTGAAGGTGCTCGCATCGAAGGCCGCTTTGTACAGATCCTCGCCCGCAGAGCCGCAGATCGCAGACTGACCGTCCTGCGTAACGTCAAATGCGAGCACTTTTATGAGAGAGAAACCACAAGATTGTTACATACACAACGTTAGCATTAAGGTCCATAACAATGGAGAAAGAAAGCGACATAGAAACACATGCGTACGTGGGTTGGCGCCTGCGGTGACTTGCGCTTCGCTCGCGAGTTTCCCGCCCGATCGCAGCTCGAGGATCGCGAGCTCGCCGCTTTCGTACCCCGCAGCAATGTATGTCTGCGCCGCACCGTTGTTCCCGCTGCGGCTTTCGAATAGACACAACGACATGCACATGCCCTTCTTGCTGCTTCCATCGGGGACTGCGACCTGGAGACTCGGACGAGACGTTGCCGGGGATCGAACGTCATAGATGAAGATCTAGTTATCATATAAATCACATTGTTAAATACACGTGCGCATATCAGCACTAACTCTGTAGAACCGGAGATGCAAGCGTAATGAAGTCACCTGATTCGACTCGGCGCTGGGGCTGACGATCAAGTTGCCATTCTCAAGCGATTGATCAGCTGCCGGCCATCGTTGCACCGCAAATTTCGTGAACGAATACGAGCCGCAGTAGTACGATAGCAGCGGTTCGCAGCCGTCGTTGAAGGTCGAAGCGTCCCAGAGCTTCACAAAGCCATCGCGGCCCTGGGTCACAAATCGCGTCGAGTCGTCCGCGAGCGCGCTCGTGTGCAGCACGCCAGCCTTCGAGTGCGCTTGGGAGAACGTCGCGCGCTCTCGCCGCGTTTTCAGGTCCCATATTTTGACGACGCCATCGGCCGCGCCCGAGACGATGGTGGTAGGTGCGAGGAAGCTGATCGCGTTCACGGGGGCTCCATGGCCGCGCAGGATGCCCAGCGGCGCCGGCGGTGGGGCTTTGCTGCTCTTGTGAGCCATGAGGATGGTTGTCAAAATTTGGTCATTGTGGGGCGTTAGCCACTCTGTCATTGTTATAAACCTAGAAACATTACATTTTTTGCTGCAATTTTTTTTGGTTAGCAACTGCAAATTTTAATTGATTAGCTGCTACAATTTTAATTGGTTAACTGCTGCAGCTTTATAGGTTAACAGGAGTGGTGGTCGTCCTAGGTTGTTCTGATTCTGACGGTTTGTCTTGTTTGGCACTTGCATCAGGTTGTGTGCGCATTCGCACACAAAGACATGAGCACGCATGGTTACGGATGCGCAATGTCTCCATCTACAGTACGTGCACTCGAAATGTTTCCCACCAAAGCAAGAAAGGGCGCAAGAGCAAACTTTCAACCGCCACCAGTGATTCACAAATGCACTTACAGGATATAAGTGTATAATAGGACGCTGCTCTCGAAGCGATGCATGCAAAAAAATGCATGCTGCTGCTATTCACCACCATTCTGTCGTTGAATTAATCAACGTATGACTCATAGATCGACTCATAATGAGTCGCTTGGCTTGAGGAACCTCACCCCTGAAAGGCGCAATCGATAGTGTGACAGACCGCGAAAAGGGTCTTTTTTATCCTCCATACTGAAGCCCATACTAA
Organism: Globisporangium ultimum DAOM BR144; assembly: GCA_000143045.1. Classification (NCBI taxonomy): domain Eukaryota; phylum Oomycota; class Peronosporomycetes; order Pythiales; family Pythiaceae; genus Globisporangium; species Globisporangium ultimum. The sequence goes on along the minus strand of GL376633.1, from coordinate 522,333 downwards.
TGCCTGGCGGACGCGGCTCCTCCTCTTCTTCAACTCAATTCCTCCGCCATTTCTTCGATTTTTATTACTAGTTTTTTTTATTATACTGGTTGCTATCCTCGCCCACCATCACACCTTTCAATTATCACAACGTTCAACATACAACAATCGCTTCGTTGTACGTGCTTCGCACTTGCTTATTCCTCGAAACGCGCGCATCTACTCCAGACAAATCCCTCCCTCTCGCCACGAACCAAGATGATGCTGCACGTGTTCGCGCCCGTGAACTGGAGCAACGCGATTTCGAAAAAGCCGCAGTGCCGCCCCATGGCCACGTACATCGTCGAACACGGTGACACGCTCGCAGGCATCGCGCTCCGGTACGTGCGTGCGGTTATATACTATACAAGCAGCTAGTCATGTGTGACAGCACAATTTATAACTTGTATGCCATCGTTGTATGATACGCTTTTTAACGGCTGGATGTGTGTGTTGATACTCGTACAAAAAATAAATCGTAGACACAACATTCGCGAATCGGAACTGCGCGCTATGAATAACCTGTTTGCCGGCAGCGTGACCTTCCCAGGCCAGAAGCTCAAGGTGTTCCGCAAGAAGCGCAGTCAGAGTCTGCCGGCTCTGCCATTCGCCGACCAAATGAACCAGGAGAGCGACGACGACTACAATGCGCGGCAGCAATCGCACGACAGCGCAGACGAGCACAAGCATCTCGTGCCTCGCAAGACGGCGAACGTGGAGCCCGAAGATGAAGACGACACGCATGCTGCCCATTTGTCTAAAAGCCACAAGCACAGGTCCAAGTCGGAGCGGCTGCACACGCACTATGAGACTGACGAGTTTATGCTGCCGTCACTAATTGGCGGCACGTCCAGCGAAGTGCTCTCGGACCCGCAGTACTGCTCGAAGCTCGTGCCGAAGCTCGAGACGTGTCTGCCCACGCGCTTCCGTGGCTACGACTGGAAGCTGCAGTACAGCCTGGCACAGCACGGCTCGAGTCTGCACGCGCTGCTGCACCACGTGCACAACGCGAATCCGACGCTCGTGGTCGTTGAGACGACGCGCGGCGAGATCTTTGGCGGCTTTGTGGCCACTCCGTGGAAGCGGAGCACGTCGTACTACGGCATTGGCGAGTCGTTTGTGTTCACGTGCTATCCGCACTTTGAGCGCTTCCCGTGGTCGAGGAAAAACTCGATGATCATGCTCAGCACAGACAAGTCGATCGGCATGGGCGGAGGGTACGTTTGCATTATAAATGGCGATGACAGGGTGCAGTTTAGATCGCTAATGTTGTCATGTGTGCATAGTGGTGGCTTCGCGTGGTTCCTGAACGCAGACCTCTCACGCGGGACGAGTGCGCAGTCCGACACATTCATGAACCGGTATGCATTCTGCTGCTCTTGCTTTCCATGTTGCAGTAGCACCGACTAAACATTTGCTCCTTTGTTTTGCTTTGCGATGCGTTATGCAGGCGGTTGACGTCAGAAAGCGATTTCGACATTGCCTGCGTGGAAGTGTGGAGCTTCGTCACCAAGACGTGAGTAAAGGATGCCGACACAAACCGACACATACGCACGCGTTTGGCGTGATTCATATTTATACTCTATATATTGCGGCACGTTCCGCGTAAATTGCCCATACAATTCTTGGGATTCACCCCATTTTTCAAGTCAAACTGCTCAAGTCTGCTGGCTTGTTGGTCTTTTCTTTTGCTGCGTTAAAAACTACGAAATATCTACTTGGAAAACTGAAGAACCTTCTCCTTACAAGAAGCCTAGAAAGTCATTAACGAATGCCAGGAGCTCCTGCTTTTCCTCTTCGTCCAGGTCCTCATCCTGAGCGAACGACGTCGCGACGACATCCACGACTTGCTTTACACCAGCTGCCTGGAAGGTTTCCTGGCACGACGGCAGCTGGTTGCGCATGGCGCCCATGACCTCAAGCGCTTGGCGTTGACGCAATTGCGTCGCCTAATAGAAACAAAGCGAGTCGCATGTCAGCATCACGCTTCGTCACTTTGAAAGCGATAGATAAGCAAAACACGTACATTGTTCAGGAAAAAGGATGACAACCGCGCGCACCACTCGATCGACTTGAGACTCTCCTGGATCTGCTGTAAGCTGGCTCTGTCCTTAGGAGCCTCCGTCGAATCCGTTGTCTCCAAAAGCAAATCGTGAATCAACAGTGCTACCTACACAAACAATTGCCCATACAAAATCATGTCAGCATTAGAATAAAAGTAGTAAGCGGCATCAGCAACACAGCCCACACACGCACCTTCAACTGAACGTTCTTTGGGTGGGTGCCATCGAAAAGCCCCGCGAGTCGCTCAAGCCCGTTGTGCAGCAGAAAGAGTCGCTGGCCACGATCGTTGAACAAAACGAGCGACGAGAGCGCATACAGCGCTTTCTTCTTCACTTCAAACACGGCCTTCGGATCGTCGTTCTGCGCTGCATCAAGAGCGAGCGACTGGATGAGCTTTGGCAGTGCGCCGGCGTCGATCGCCCAGTTCTGTCCGTCTCGGTAGCTTTTTGATGCAGTGCCAATCACCCACGATGCGCCGGCACGCACGCGCAGATTGGTTGAGTTCAAGTAGCCCGAGATGATGTCAAAGCCGCCGATAAAGTGGAAAATGTGCGTCTTGTCGAGATCCTGCACTTCCCACTCCAGCACCTCGAGCACGTTCAGTTGCTCGTCTGTGTTGCCTTCTTGTTCGGCATCACGGAATTGCTCGAGCAGCTTGCCCAGGTACTTTGCGTCGTCCTGCATCGTGTCCATCGCGTCTTTCAGATCCTTCTGGCGTTGCTTCCACAGCGTAATAATCTGTTTGCGGAACTCTTCCTTCGACAGCTTGGCGTGCGCTTCGTAGATGTCCATACCGTCGAGCGTCGGTGGCTCGGGGAGCGCCTGCAGCACTTCATAGATCTTTTCGTGGTTCCACGCTGGTTCCCAACGGGCCGGAGGCGCTTCGTCTGCATTCTCACCGCTAGCTTCAGCGCTTTGTTCTTCTTCTTTTTCTTGCGCACCTGTATTATCGATAGGGAGGATGCTACCATCATGCGACGCTGGTTCTTTTTTCGAGACAACCGTGTCAATCTCGCCCGAGACGTCGGTGGCGATCGTGACCGTCGCATCCTGCTCCACGACCACAGACCGCATACTCTCGTCAACCTCCACGTCCGTTGGGTCCATCAGCTTTGCCTCTTTCTTGCCCGTCTCAAGATTCATGCGCACATGGAGTCCCTATAAAAGCATCAATCAGAATCAATTCAGGACATGCGATAGGCATAGGAACAAATACGCAGCCATTACGTACTCGAGGGATGCCCTGTCCAGGAAGGATCTCTTTCCACTCATCTGTCGCCACGAACTCCGGAACGCGCTCTTGCGTCGTTTGTGGTGCGGCGCTCTTTGTGTTCTCCGCGACGGCCGCTGGCGCCAATGCGTCCACTTCATCACTTTGCTCCACGACGACCAATCCACCACCGTTAGCAGCAGACGCTGCGACACTCGTGGCACCGACCAGTGCCAACAGCACCAACAGCACCATCGTCATCAGCATGCGCGGCTTGCTTTTCATCTTGGTCGCGAAGCTTCTTCGTCGATTGAGACGCGCGTTCGTCGCCATCTTCTTGCCGCGTCTTGTACTCTTGTGTGTCAATTTTCGGAAATGGCGGCAGGATACGTGGCTGCTTTGGTTTGGTTTGGATTGGCCACTGGTGCAACCTCGTTGTCGTTACCTTCAGACGACATTTCGCACATTTTGTGTGACATCATGGACAACTCCCACATGTTCTTGTGGCGATTGTTGATTAGCAAATGGGTACAAAGAAGCATGCAGGCTGGCTGCCACGTGGGGCGATATGGGGCAGGCAACGTACGTGTCTATATAAGTATGCTTATATGGATCGTCAATGCGTTTGTAGCCAGCACATTGCGAAAAGTAAAGGCGCATTGTAGATACACACGCCTTCACTTTGAGCCCTTGAAAGGCGCTCTCTATAGACATAAAGCCCTTTTAATGCGTCCAACCTGCTAATCGAGCAACTTCGCTTCTTTCTTTCCTGTCGCCAAATTCACGCGGATGTACAAGCCCTAGGCAGAGCCACATAGCCAAGAGTTTAGAAGAGCAAAGTCAGAAATCACCATGGCTGCAACAGTAGAACCTACAGGCGGGAGCGCTTGGTTCGGCAGAATCTCCTTCCACTCGTGCGTGGGTTCAAACTCTGGGGCGACATTCGCGACTGGCGCTGCTTCGTGCTTGTTTCCATTTGTACCAATGCGCTGCATGCAGTCCGATGCGCCGTGTCCAGCGCAGTTAGTACTCAGCGAGTCTTCCTCCGGTGCGGCGACCACGAGCGCACGCGACTTCGCATGCTGCTCTCTCAGGAACTGGTTCGCGTCGCTCTCCGCGGCAGCCAGCAGCAGGAAGTAAAGCGCCGCGCACACCGCATTTCGAAGCAGAACCTTCATCTTTCTTCTGGTTCGTTCAATTTGCTATTGTCCGATATGTCGCTTCGAGTCTAAGATCTATCTATAGCTATAGTACCTCCTATGAGGCACTAATACAAAATTAACAGTACTACCTCCTGCCGTCATTTTTTGACGTCAACGCTTGCCATCATAGTTCAACCAGAAGAGCTCCACAATGAGCAGCAGTAGTGTACCGCCGCATGTGAAGGCCTCACAGGCGGCGCTCGCGGAATGCCAGCAGCCTCTGCAGCAACTGACTGATGCGCCCTCACCGCAGACGCGACTGCAGTACGCGCGCCTGGGCGACCCGAGAGTCGGGCTGCGCGTGAACAAATGGGACGCGCTGATCCTCGACTCCGAGATCCTCGGGCTGCTCAAGACGCCGATGAAGTCGATGTTCAGCATGTTTGAGCCTGGAGTCATGGACCGCGTCAAGCCAGAGATCGATGCGCTGCTCGGCGCGATGCTCTTTGCGTTCTCGACGGGCATCAATCGGGTGCGTAGTGCGCAAATAAGGTTTGTACATACGTGAAGTGGGGGTCTCATTGCGTTGTGTGGTGTTGTTATGAGGACAGCCGACACCAGGCATGAAGCTGGAGAACGTGCAGTTTGCGCAGAGCACGCTGACACACAAGCGTATCGGTGCGCTGTTCCTGCTGTCTGTAGGCGTTCCGTACGCCTGGAAGCGCGTGTTCCGATACATTTCGTCGTCCCGATGGACGTCGCCACCGCGTAGCGAAAGCAGCGAATCAAGCGATAACGAAGAGGGGGAAGCGAGACGCACGCGAATACTCAGAGTCATGAAATGGCTCGAGACGTTTGTGATCTCATGCCAGTTTGCGAATCTGCTCGTGTTCCTGCGCAAGGGAACGTATCGCTCGCTCCCAGAACGATGTCTCGGCATGCAAATGGTGCGTAATGTTAGGATTGTTTTTTTTTCAGATGCTATTGAATTTATTAGGCGCATAAAATTGATCATATGGGTGGCTGACTATGTATTGTTCTATCTAAATAGGAGAGCATTGCGCCATCGACGACACCTCGGTCGATCAACTTTGAGTACATGACGCGGCACCTGCTCTGGGACGGCTTGATGGTAACATGTCATGCGCACACGCCCATACAGATGTGGGCAGGGTCTGATTCTTTCTCCTCTCTTTTTGCTGCTCTTTGTATAGGAATTTGGCAACTTTGTGCTGCCGTTTTTAACGTGGAGTCGCAATCGCGCGACCTCGCGACTTCGTGGCGAGGATGCAGACACCGCTGGCAGTCGCTCGCAGTGCACGTTGTGTGGCATTACGCCGCCGCAGGTATGCAACGAAGTAAACGAACATGTGCTGCGTGTGATGTTTGCTTATTGCTCTGTGGATGTGTGAACTTTGCTAATGTAGACGCCGTACATCACGTCGTGCAAGCACGTGTACTGCTACTACTGCCTGCAGACCGCGGTCGCTGGTGATGAAGACTTTGCGTAAGTTGCGCTCTTGAACCATTCTGTTTTGTGTGTGGGACTGAACCAAATGTTCAACGAATGCTTGTTGCGTGTACTTGACGTGCAAATGTGAAAAGGTGCGCGGCGTGCGGCGTGAAGTTCGATTCGTCCCAACGACTGCGCGCATAGGAAACCAAGACAAGCTGTTTATTCCAGAACGTGAATGCGCGTCACCTTTATAACGTAAATACTCACCCATCGAAGTGTTTGTTCCATCCATAGTAGCCATAGTAGATGCCGATCTATACCTGACCCAGACAAGAGGCACCCACACCGCAGAAGCTCCTTGTCGTCTCACTATGCTGTATGTGGGTCTTACAAAATGCACACTACTTCAATCAACTAGTCCAAGATGACGCACATACTACAGACTATAGTCTACAGCGTTCCTATCGCTACAAATCCATACGATGTTTGGTTTCTTTTGCAAAGGGTGGTGTTAAAAAACACCAGGGTATGAAAGATCGAACACCCATGATCACAGACCATGGGTCAATCTGGAAGGACAGTCAGTCCAATAAACAAACGAGCCGCTCTCTTTGCTGCATCTCCTCCGCTATTGATCGCTACACGTTCACACGCGCTTTGCAGAATCAACGGGGAAAAGAAGCCGCTTACGAGCGCTCACCACGGATGCGGCGAGCCAGCTGGATGTCTTTTGGCATGATCGTGACACGCTTGGCGTGGATTGCGCACAAGTTGGTGTCTTCGAAGAGGCCGACGAGGTAGGCTTCGGCGGCTTCCTGGAGCGCGAGCACGGCCGAACCTTGGAAACGCAAGTCGGTCTTGAAGTCTTGCGCGATTTCACGCACGAGACGCTGGAATGGGAGCTTGCGGATCAAGAGCTCGGTCGACTTCTGGTAGCGACGGATCTCACGGAGAGCGACCGTACCTGGGCGGTAACGGTGCGGCTTCTTCACGCCGCCCGTGGCTGGCGCGCTCTTACGAGCGGCCTTGGTCGCGAGCTGCTTGCGAGGCGCCTTGCCACCAGTGGACTTGCGAGCGGTCTGCTTGGTACGAGCCATTTTCAACTGCTGAGTTTCTTGTTGCTGGAGCGGGTTGCTGGAGCTGAGGAAATTGAGGAATGACGTCCACCAAACGCGGCGGCTTCTCACACAAAGAACAAGACACAAGACACAGAGCCCTCTTTGTTTTGCGCGCGCAAAAACAGACACTCACTCGTACCACATCCGCCAAGTCCGTGGGAGGCAGCAAAAACGATCGATCTCTTGGCCAATCAAGACGCAGTTTGCAGTGTTTTGACCAATTGGAAGCTAAGTATTTTGTGTTCCACCAATGAAAGTGCGTGAAAGAAGATTTCCAAAAGGAGCCAATCAAAGGCGAGGAAGCGGGTACAAGCGCGCTCCCTCTGGTCAGATGGTTCAAACGCTTGTGTGGCTTGTTTGTTTTGGCGCCTCCCTCCCTCTCACTCTCCTTTGCCTCTGTCTTGTGTTGTGTATGGCGAGCAAACTGGTCGGCGTGCAGGTCACTCATTCTGCAATCTTCCAGCAAGAGCAACAACAGCAAGCAAGTCATCAGCAAGATGTCTGGTCGTGGAAAAGGAGGCAAGGGACTCGGCAAGGGCGGTGCCAAGCGTCACCGCAAGGTGCTTCGTGACAACATCCAGGGTATCACCAAGCCAGCCATCCGTCGTCTGGCTCGTCGTGGCGGTGTCAAGCGTATCTCCGGTCTGATCTACGAGGAGACTCGCGGTGTGCTCAAGGTGTTCCTTGAGAACGTGATTCGCGACTCTGTGACGTACACGGAGCACGCGCGCCGAAAGACCGTGACGGCCATGGACGTGGTGTACGCGCTCAAGCGTCAAGGCCGCACCCTCTACGGTTTTGGCGGTTAAGCAGTTTGTTTACTGCTTAGCGCATGTGACTGCGAAGGGCTTTGGTTGAGCATTCGGCTATTGCTTTAGCAGCAACAACAATGGTTTTCCGCGTTAGTCTTTTGACGAGTGCGTGACTACTCTCATTTTTCTGGTGTTTTTTAACACCACCCATTTGGAAAAGATTTTTTATTGTAGATACTAATTTGCTAGGGAAATAGTTTGGTGAACAGATGCAATTGCAGTTGCGAAGCGTCCTTGGTTGCGTCCTAGCAAAATGGAGTATCTACCGTAGTTGTTGAGCAGTAAAGTACCGTTCGATTAATGCCTTGTTTAGCTTTGAAAATGAAGTGAGCTGCGAGACGAAATTAGTATAATAGGAAGTGATAAGAAATTGCGCTGCTGCTTAATGGTGATTAACGAACGACCAATTTGAAAAGCGCTGCGACTGCCAGTTGAGGCGCCCAAATTTGCTCAAACATGCCGCCGATAGTGAAGTAAATAAGGACGAGGATAGTTGACATGCAGTCTACCTTCAACACCAGCCGTGTGCGTAGTTAGTTGTTGCAGCACACACATGTCACTCTTGCTTGATCAAGGTAGGCGCATGCTCGCATTCGATACAATGCTAGAGCATGGTGGAAGCATCACCACCAGCAATAATACAGAGGTTCAGTGACCATCAACACCAGCAATAATATAGAGATTCACTAACCTACCTTAATGTGTCCTCGAACCCTGCAAACAGGATCTTTTGCCTATTTAATCCTCCAATTCATTTCTGAATTGCCTGCAATCAGCTTTTGGCGGGAACGCCTTACGCCCCTTTTCTTTTGGCGCCATCGAGGACAACAGGGGAAAACAGACAGAACGTACGAGCCACGCGCTACAAACCACAGCCGCCAGAACGAGAAAGTGAAGGAAGCAGCAACGATGGTCAACCTCACAAGCAACGCCGTGGCCATGCTCTACAACAAGCAGGCGCCTGACGGCTTCGAGCCCTGGCTGCAGATCATTGACATCAAGAAGATCAAACCCGCGAGCGGCACGGGCGGCGACCGCTACAGGTATGCAGCATGACAATCTTTTCCATACGTAAATGTGCTGCATTGGATACTAATTGCGCGCGGTTTGCCTTGTAGAATCGTGCTGTCGGACGGCGTGTCGTACATCAGCGGCATGCTCGCGACACAATTGGCGCCGGTACGTATTTGTGTGTGGCTGTCTGACTTGCGCTTGATGCGAATGTGAATGCGGCGGTTGCTCACTCTCGGGTTTGTAATTTTGTGTTCTGTGTATAGCTTATGGAGAGAGACAGCTTGCAGGTCAACTACGTCGTGCAGCTGAAGGATTACGTCGGCAACGACGTGCAAGGCAGACGGTAAGCGACATGCACCATGTCTGCTTTGTTTCTTACGACGAGATGGCTCTTGTCCTCATGCGCTGTTTGCTTTTCGCATGCATATAGAATCTTGATTGTGTTGGGTATTGGTGAAGTCGTGCCTGGGTACGAGCGTATCGGGTCTCCACAGAGCATCGAAGGCGCCAAGGGCGCGCCAGTCCCTGCTGCGACCACCAATGTGCCGCCACCTCTCGGAGCGCGACCACCACAACCTATTGTGCAACCATCGTACCAACACAACAGCGCGCCAGCGCCACAGGCGCAATCGTACGCAGCGCCAAGCTATGCGCAGCCCAACAAATCCGCTGTGCCGTCGCCGTACAACCGCGGCCCTGTCGTGCGTCAAGACCCGAACGTCCGCATTTCGGACATCCAGAGTCTGAACCCGTACGCTGGCGGGCGATGGACGATCAAGGCGCGTGTGACGTCGCGCTCGCCAATGAAGAACTGGACGAACGCGCGCGGCCAGGGCAAGCTCTTCAGCGTCGATTTGCTCGACTCGAAGGGCGGCGAGATTCGCGCGACGATGTTCAACGACGCCGTGGACAAGTTCTACGAGCTGCTGCGCCCCGGTGGCGTGTTTTACTTTGCCGGCGGCAAGATCAAGATGGCGAACCGCAAGTTCTCGAACGTGAACAACGACTATGAAGTGAGCTTTGACCAGCACTCGGAGATCTCGCCCGCGCCTGAAGACGGACAGATCTCGCAGATGAACTATGCGTTCAAGAAGATCGCGATGATTGAGACGCTGCCGGCGGACTCGAACGTCGACATCATCGGCGTCGTCAAGGACGTCGGCCCCGTGGCCGAGATCATGTCCAAGGCAGGCAAGCAGCTTTTCAAGCGCGACATCTCGCTCGTCGACGACTCAAACGCCGAAATCAAGTGCACGATGTGGAACGAGCAGGCGCAAGCCGATTGCTCGAGCTGGACGAACAACGTCGTGGCCATCAAGGGCTGCCGCGTGAGCGAGTACAACGGCCGCTCGATCGGTACGCTCTCGAGCTCGAGCTTTGCCGTGAACCCGACGATCCCGGAAGCTGGCCACCTGCTCAACTGGTTCAACACGGGCGGCAGCGCGACCCACGTCAAGTCACTGAGTGCCTCGAGCGGTGGCTTTGGCGGTGGCGGTCTCGGTACGTTCGCAGAGCGCTCGGTGGTGAGCGACATCAAGTCCAAGCAGCTCGGCTTTGGCCAGAAACCCGACTACATCACGGTCAAGGGCACAGTGAACTTCATCAAGCACGACACAGGCATCTACTATCAGGCGTGCACCAAGTGCCAGAAGAAGGTCGTGCCGGACGTGGCACAGAACTTTACGTGCGAGAAGTGCCAGACGTCGTACAAGACGTGCGAGAACCGCTACATTATGTCGGTTGTCGTGCTCGACCACACGGGCAGCACGTGGACGACGTGCTTCAACGACCAGGGTAAGGTCGTGCTGAACGGCAAGACGGCGGACGAGATCGGCGAGCTGCGCGAGACCAACCCGGCGCTCTTTGAGGCCGCGTTCAAAGAAGCTTTATTTAAACAGTACGTGTTCCGGCTACGCATCAAGGCCGAGAATGTGCAGGAGGAGCTCCGCGTAAAAGCCGGCGTCGTGAACCTCGAGCTGCTCAACTTTGTGAACGAGTCCAAGGACCTGCTCCAGGCCATCGCGCAGTACAACTAAGCAAAAAACACAGTCTTTGGATGAGGTATGACGGTTTACATGCAATTAGGAGTGCCCACTCACTCACCCACAGCAAACTCACAGAAACACAAATCAACCAGCTTGCGTAACTTTTGTAGGTTCTTGTTCTTGTTTGCCACCAATTCCAGTCTATTGTTCACTCTAACTGCATCGCCTTGAAGCTGTTGTTGACGTAGCAGCAGCTGACCTGGGACGCATCTTTGTGGGTTGCTTGGAGGCGCGAGGCTCATGCGCTTCTTCTTCGAGCACGCGGCGCTGGATGATGTAAAACGGCGTGTTTTTCTGGATAAACGGCGCCGACGCAAAGACTCCAGGCTCCGGTGGCGCTGGATTATTGGTCGTGGCCTTGCCGATGGCTGTCCGGAAGGGACCAGCGACCCACTTGAGCTTACTCCTCTGGGTCTCAACGAGCTCGCGCTCCATCGCGCTCACGTACGGCGCGTCGTTGATCACCGAGTAGTACTCGCTCGAGGACTGGTGTTGCTGTGCCTTTTCTTCAAGTCTCATGCGCGTGAACTTGTGGATCGCACAGTACGGCTGCTCGAGTTCGTTTTTCTGCGGCACGCGGACGCGCCGGTGCGCCACATTGGCGTTGGGTTTGCTGCGTACCTCGTCGCTCTGGTTGCCAATGACAACTTCTTCAGCGCCCCGTTTCCGTTCGTCGCTATCGACCGGTTCTTCTGGGCCATAGGAGCCGAACGCCACTTTCGTAGTGGCTCCGATGGTTCGTTCGGGCTCCCTGGACTCCGTCATCCTTCTGTTGGAGTCGCCTTTGCTGTTGTTGTTGCTGAGGAGTTGGTCGGGACCACTTGAAGCCGTCGAAGAAGGATTCACGGACCGAGACGTCTTGATCGTGCGAATCGCTTGCGTCACCTTGGACGCGGTTCGAGACGGCCCCGCTGACACGGGTCGGCAGCGCTTGGGCGACGTCCGTCCCGGCGTCATCATTGGAGGCGCATTTGCAATATGGCTGTGGCTGCCAGCGCTTGTAGATGAGGCAGCAACTCCGTGTTTTGATACGTTGCTGCTGCTAGCGCTTGACGTATGGATTGACCGCGCCTGGGCCAGCAACAGGTCTTTCAAGCGCGACGAGCCGCTGATTGCCAAGACGTAGCTGCGGTCGATGTGTGCGTGCACCTTGAGCTCCTCATACTTGGCGAGTACAAAGTTGCGCAACAGCTTGCTCGTCTCGGCGTGCTCGCTGGAGAACAATCCGAAGTGCGTGCCCACGCAGTTGCCAAACTCGACGAGCATCGGGCCGCGGGCGCTGTCCACGAGCACGCGATACTTGTTGGTGCCCGTGCTCGCGATCTCCTCGTCGAGGTTCCACTTGCTCTTGCAGTTCGCGATGAACTCGCGTTTAGGGACGCCCGTGAACAGTGCGTGCGTCGCAGCCGCCAGCCGGACGCAGCACTTGGTCTCGCCGCGCTTCGACAGGTACAAAGGGTGGCTCAGCGGGTGCTGCACGCCGCGGTGCGGCTTGGACCCGGCGCGTGCCGCGTTGATGGTCGCACCGTAGTCTTTA
>GL376633.1:441078-509775 GCA_000143045.1 Globisporangium ultimum DAOM BR144 | reverse complement strand
CGCGTCCTTGGCACTGAACGCGAAGAAGTCGCCCGTCTTCGTGTCCAGCAGCACCTCTGTCCCTGCTGTTCTGGGCAAAGTCTGCGTCATTGACCTAGGTGGTAGCGCTGGGATCTGTCCGATATCCTCAATGAGACTGCCCTTGCCGTCGTTGTTGAGCACGTGCAGGTGCTCGCCACCCGTGGCGCACACGAATGCGAGCAGACCCGCGCCGATGCCACTCGCAAACAGGCACTTGCCCGTCATCATGCACATCTTGGTGAGTAACGCCAGCTTGCGCATCGCGGGCGCCCAGGGCAGCGCGTTCGCGTCGCCGTCGACGAGTACAAAGTCCAGCAGGTCAAAGTTGGTGATCATCTGCGGGTTGGCAAACTCCGAGTGCATCTCAAAGAGAAACTCGTCGAGTTTGTTCCGCGTTCGCTCCACGAGCTCCACTTGAGTCACTTCGTTCTTCTCGAGCTCCTTGATGACGCGCTGGACGTGGTGTCGAAACTTGTCGAACCGCTCGCACGCCCGTGCGCTGCCCACTGGGTACGCGTTGACGAGCAGCACGCGCATACTCCGAGGATGACAAGGACAGCGCAAGTGGCAAGTGGCAGCTCATCAAAGCACCACCCGAAATAGCGCTTTTGTTTGGAATTGGTCTACCAGGCGCAAGCACAGCATGCCTCGTGTGTGTGCGTGTGTGTGTGTGTGTGTGTGTGTTGGTGGCTTAAAATATACACCACAAGTGGACGAGATGCTCAAGAAGCCTCATGATGGCAACACAGACATGTCGTCGTCGCTGCTGCTGCAGTCGTACCCCGAGTGGCCCGATGACCTCGGCGATCCGGCCGTGCAGGTCCTCGACTCGACGAGCGCACGCTGCTCGGCGCAAGGCCGGAAAGCCATCGTCGCTGCGTTCCGGCGATCGCACAACTCGTCGGTAACGACGACCGTGGCACACAAGAAATTCCGCACAATGCGCGTTGAAGAAACCTGCGCCTCTCAAGCGACAGTGGTGTGAACCCGCACGCCATAGCGTGTGTGTACTGGTGTGTCGTGTTCCAATGCTGATTCTCCTCTGCGTTTATCTTTGTGTGTGGTACATGGCATCAATAGCGGAGATGCAGCTTCCAAATCCAGTGCTGCCGTGGAATCGCTACCAAGAAATGCCACAATTGCGTCAAGTACGTCCATCAGAACCAGCGCATGCAACTAAAGATATTGACTTGGGCTTTGATGTGGGGTGTGCGTGTCTTCTCCACAGGTTTGATGCGCACAAAATCGGATATTTCTGCGATGCGTGCTTTGCTGCGCGTCACCCTCCGTACCAACTGAAGCATTCATGGATCCCGATCCATGACGACGTGAACCCAGAAGACGAGTGGATCGCGCACGTCGCGAGGTAAAACAGCAAGAGCTTTGGCCATATAGGCATCCACTTACCACCTAATGGGCTCTTTGAATGTCCTTGTGTTCCTCGTGCGTATCATGCCAGGCTACAGCTCGAACAGGACGCACTAGAGCTCAAGATTTTGCTCCACGAGACCCAGCAGTTTCTCCAAAAGCCTCCGCCACCGAGTTTCGTCTCTGCAGCAGTGCCAGGACCACTGAGACCACCATCGACACCAGCGCCACCACCACCGTCGATTCGTCCTGCTACAAAGACGAGAAAGCTGCCTACGCCATCAGGACGACCGAGCAGCAGGTCCCAAGATGCGGCAACGCCACCACCACCTCGCGAACTGGACTTCCGCGCCACCTACGCGAAGATGACGTCGATTCAAAACACGCTCCGTGATCTTCTTGCGCTGGTCCATGCCGACCTGGAGCGGCCACTAGCAGCCCAGAAAACGCCCTTATCATACGAGAAAGCCCTGGTAAAGATCCAGCGCATGTGGCGCATCCGACGCGCACGGAAACAACTCAAGGCGCTCGTGCGCGACGTGTTTGCGAGTTTTCAGGACCCAGCAACGGGCGCGACGTACTACTACAACACGCGGACCAAGACGACCCAGTGGGCAAAGCCCAAGGCGCTGGGCGACGAAGCTTTGGTTGCTGCCGCGCCTGCAGCAACGAAGAAAGCCCCGTGCATTGCTGTCGCGTTTGCGACCCGAGCTGAGCAAGAGTACGCTGCTGCGTTGTGCATTCAACGGATGCTACGCGTGCGTGCAGCACGAGACCATATGCGGCGCCTTATCTCGTCGGTTTACGAGAAGATCTGGGACGCCACAACTGGCCGGTTCTACTATCACAATACGCAATCTAAGCAAGTATCATGGGAGCGACCGCGGTGGGTCAACGATGCCGACTTGGGCACACCACGTACGCGGCAGCAGCGACAACAGCAACGGGATGCCAAAGCACTGCTTCATAGGGCGATGACGCCGGAACATGCCGCAACGTTGGTGCAGCGCGCGTACCGCCGCAAGAGAGGCTTTGAGACACTGCTGATGCTATGTCGAGCCGTCTACGAGCGCATCTATGACCCAAATCAGGACGCATACTACTACCACAACACGCGAACAAAGCAGACGACGTGGGAGAAACCTGCTGTGCTGCGCAATGCACAGGCCGACGTGTTCACGCCGCGCACGCGGCAAAAGCAGCAACAGCTCGAGACCCTCGCGCATCTTGGCGACACGCGCAAACCCCGTGTGTGGACGCAGGACACGGCCGTGGTCTGCTTACAAGGCCTCTTCCGCAAGCGCCAGGCCCAGCGAGCACTCCATGCGCGGCTCGCGCAGGTGTACAGAAAAGCACTGGACCCTGACTCTGGTCTCTTCTATTACGTGAACGTAGAGACCCAGGCTGTGAGTTGGGAGCCGCCAGCACTGGTCGTCATATCCAACGTAGCAGTCGAGGAGTATTGACGTAGCAATGGAGCAATATGGGTACAATTGTGTCGTGGGTTGTGAACACAAAAGAATCAGAAAGTTACTGGGTTAGTAATAAGTAATGTACTCTTACTTTCTTACATTGGTTTACTCGCATTCGGCTCGAAGTGGCTGGGGACAACCCGGTTGCGAGAGTGGAGTTGGTCAAAAATATCTCAATGTTGGTGTGGAATCACAAAAACTTTTTCTGATTGAATAACGCACACATACACACACACAAAGATGAACAATTAGCAAGTGACATGTTTAGCCCCGACATAGGAAAACGATCTGCGCTTCCTCGGCTTCAACCGTGAGGCCTCATGCGTACTTTCGCTGCTAAATTAAATGATGCTCTGAATAAGCGTCCGAACGACCACAAACATATGTGGTCATTGAAGTTAGCTTGGCTGCAGGTTCCTAGTATTGTTTGGCCTGGGGTTTGTGTGTTGATAATGATCTGAACTTTGTGATAACCTCCTTCTCTATGCGAATGATTTGACCGCGTATCCGATTTAAAACACAAAGTGCTTTTAGTTGATTCCATACTGCAGTTGGAATGCGATACTTGTTTGCTCATATGGAGGCTTCGTACACTCCAGCAGTCTCATCTCGTAATAAAGCACTTCGGGAAAATGTTGTGTCCATTTGATTCGCCAGAACCACCTTTGATGAAGATTAAGGAAAAGAATTGTGGCGTGCAGTGGTTTTGTATATTCCTGTTCCGTCTATATATCATCTTCAATTGTCAAGTATTGTCATTATTTTTTTGTATTTAGTAGTACCTCCTAGCTATTGGTGATTGTCTTCTTGTGCCTGATTTGCCACATTACATCTCCAGTACGTAGCTTTTGTCATTTTGTATGCTTTATTACTCCCTGGCTCCCTAACAAACAGAATTTCGACCAATTGTAATTGACGCAACATTGCTATTTTAGTATGCCTCAGAAATGACGCGACAGTGCAGCATTGCTGGGATAGATGTGAGCTGCTGTATGGTTAGCATATTGGCATCTGTTTCGCAATGATCCTCAACGTTTGCGATGGTATCGGTAGTGTTTAGCGCTGCCATCGCCGTTGCCAAGAAAGTCTTCGAATATCGTTGACTGCTGATCTATATTCTGGATGGCTAGCTTAAAAATAGATAAAAGCTGTAGGAGCGCTATGAGAAGCGACTACTGCAGTGAATGGAAAATGAGACGAGTGCTGGGGAGTCTGCTCGTAGGTGCGTGTCTTAATGGCACCCGTGGTGGCGCAGCCCCAGTATTTGGCTCACTTGGCGGCGTCCTGGAGCCTGATGCTGGTGCTGGTGGATGTGGTCTCGATGAGATCCAGCTGGCCTCAGACGGCACGATCGAGCGCCAGAGCGTGGAACTGGGCGAGCGTGTGACGCCAAATCACACGCTCAATGGCACTGTGACCGACGGTGAATATCATTTCTACCACCTCTGCGTCGTGCGCCATGACCACGAGCACCAGATCAACATCAACCTCACGATCCTAAACTCATCTCCTGAGGGCGACGCGAATTTATACGCCTCGAGCGACGAGAAGCATCCGCGAATGGGTCACTCGGCGTGGATCGCACAGCGGCCAGGCAGTGATTTTCTCAAGCTGTACACGTACCTGGACGGATTCCCGCGTCGATACAACAATGAAGTCACGGATGGCAAGACACGGACGATCCCATTGCACATTGGCGTGCTTGGCGTCTCAGAGGAGGCACCAGCATGCTACGAGCTCACAGTCTCGATATTAGATCTTCCGATCACGCAAGATATCCAAGCGCGCGAGGCATTCTACACTCAACAGCACGAGCGCGATCGCCGTGCTCAGCGGCAAACTACAACGGAAGTGTTGCGGCCAGTGCAGCGGCTTCGTGGTGCTCAAACATGAGCCAAGTGCACGAGGACGCTGGGTGCACGATGCGAATCGCTAGCACAATATATTTGAACTAAGAACAGTGACACAAGATCCTGGTGACCAAATGTACGTATTTGGTTATATGCGGTGTCTTTAATCTGTGGTGTTCAGCAGCCATCGCCACCAGCGATCTTAAGACACGATGTCGAGTTCGAAAACGTCATGCGGTTGGTCATGAGCGACCAGAGAAACGCAAATGTGATGTACGCAATCGTGCCGTTTCCCAGCCACTTGCTTTTCCCGCCCGTACTCTTGAGCTCCTGGGTCTTGGCCTTCTGCCGCGGCAACCAAAGCACAAAGACGAGCGAAACCAGCTTGAACGCGTACGAGATGAGGTACGTGTACGACACTCGCGCGCGCGTAATGATCGTCGACCTGGAAAAACTCGTAGCCGATGTCAAAGTTCGCGCACAGATCCTTCGACACGACGGTTGTGAACGGGTACGCAACGTTCTCGACGGTCATGAGCAGTCCATACACGCCACCTTCGTTCCCAACTTCAATGGTCTCGACAACGGCGAGCGTCGAGATCGTGTACTCGGCAAAGTACGGCAGGTACTCGACGATGGGGACGCCGAGCCAGAACCACTGGCTGCGATAGACGTCCCAGATCGTGAAGAAGCTCGGAAAGCAGTCGATGACGATGACCGAGAACTGTGTGAGTACGACCATCCAACGCTAGTTCCAGATCAGCCCGTACTTCTTGGCGCCGTAAAGTGCGACGGTTGCGACAAAGTACCCGAGGGTTGACGTGAGGCTCGAGTTCACAGGCGTGACTTTGACCCAGAGACTCTGCGCCAGGTACGGTGCTGTAGACATGACCCAGGCAAACATGTTATGGAAAAATCGGAACGCAATGATCTGGTACATGGCGCGCTGCTGAATCAGTTCGTAGGTCGCCGCGATGTACTGGCGTCCAGACTGGCGCACAACCTTGTCCTCACTGATGCAGTACCACGAGACTGGGAAGATCGCGAGCGAGAAAAATGCGCGCACGCCCATGACGGCGTTGAATCTCATCGAGGACGAGAAATCGCCACCATACTGCGCGTCATAAGCCCAAAGCCGACCATCGCGGTTGACAGGCAGCTGAAAAGCTGCTGCGCCGCGTACGACATGGTCTGCGACGAGCCGCGCACGACCTCGGGTTCGCGTTGCGTGATCTCCGCGAGCACGCTCCCCGCAAACACGATGCCCATGTTGGCGAGCCGAGGAGCAAAATGTACTTGACGCCCGAGCTAGGCGCATCTTTGTTGAGCAACTCGATCTAATCGGTCGTTAGCTTCGGCTCAGGGATGTACGCTAGCGCCAGGTCGGCGTAGTATGGATCGTCAATCGGGGTCACGGCCATGATGAAGCACGCGACAAATGTGATGAACCACCCGAGCACGATGTACGGACGGCGACGGTAGCTGAAGATTGGGTAGCAGTCCGAGACGCCGCCGAAGCATATGCGCCATGTCCATGGGATCGAGAGGAGCGCGCTCGCGGACGCCATCTCGGTGCCGGCCATATGCAAGTAGTTGTTGAGAAACGGGTACATAACGCCGAGGAGCGAGCCGTAAACGACGCCCGTGGCTGCGTACTGCGACAACACGCCAATGTTAGCCCTGCTGTAGAGGTTCGGTGCACCGCCAGCACGGATATGAACTGCTATATAGGGCTTAAACATGTACCGATACCATTTCCATAACGAGAGGGATACTCTTTCACAACAGGCTGCGCAGCTATTTGCTGGAGCAGGCACGCACTGTTTGCTGATGCGAGAGTCGAGTCATCAATTCGGCGGTGAGGATAGTTTGGGTTTTCCGCAATGCAAGCATCGCATGATTGTGGCACAGGACATCCCCCGCACGCCAAGCGCCTCCTTCGCCATCCTCCTGTTGGCATTGTCAACACCCTGTATATGAATGGACCAACAGGTACTGAATTATGAAGTGTCCTCCTTGTGTCGGTGTATGGAGGACGCTTTTCTGTTTCCTGACTTCATTGACAGGAAGCTCCCGGCTCAACCGAAAGAAACTCGAAGGTGCCTCGAACAATGTGGACCACTTTTCTCCAACTCCTGTAACCTAAACTGGCGCACAAGTGCACTACAACGCCATCAAGATGCCGAACGCGACGAAAATTTCCGAATCCTGAATCAGCTACGATGATCTCAACATTTTGGATCCTTTTTCAACACACGCAGCCATCTCCTGAAAGTTCGAAAGCTCGAAAACTTCCACTGGTCATTTGTTCAACATCCCACCGCATACTGAAACCTCGGCTGTCCTTGTACCCTCTTCTGTAGTACCTATAGTTCCTAAGTTATTACTCCAGTTGAGAACACCTGTCTAATACGGTAATCGAGACACATTAAACTGGCGCGCAAGTGCAAATGGCGGCGCTGTTGCTGTCGCAGCTGACGACCAAGGCGGCGCTGGACGCTGCGATCCAGGGCACGAAGGACAAGGTGCTGGTGCTGCGCTTCGGGCGAGCGGCTGACATCGCGTGCATGCAGCAGGACGACGTCGTATGTCTCGTGCACCACTCTCACTCTGCTTGTTGCTGCCTCTCTGTCCACTGACCCCAAAAAACGCAATGGTGTGCCCATGTTTCCTGTTGGCAGCTGGCGAAATGCGAGCGTGAGCTGTCCAAGATGGCGCAGATCTTTCTCGTGGAAGCCGAGCAGATGCCGCTCTACAGCCAGTACTTTGACATTTCGCTCATCCCCGCGACGATTTTCTTCTTCAACGGGCAGCACATGAAAGTGGACTATGGGTACGTACTACGTACAACGCTCTGCTCTCCAGGAAGGACCGCATCGCAATGCCATGCGTACTAACGAGAGATCTAACTCTGTGAATGGTTATCTTTGTACATTTCGCATAGAACACCGGATCACACCAAGTTCATCGGCGCTTTCCGCATCAAGCAGGATTTTATCGACCTCGTGGAGGTGCGTTGCGCATCGATTGTCAAGTTTCATGCGAATGCGATCATCCTAACCTTATGGGCATGGCTGTGTCTTCTGCAACCTCAACGTCAATGCAGGTGATCTATCGTGGCGCGATCCATGGCAAGCACATCGTATCCTGTCCGATCGAAAAATCGCGCATCCCGCAGTACAACCTCATCTACAAAGATATTTAAGTGATCCACTACGCTGATCCGACTTTCACTAAAGTTGCCAATTACCTGAACAGAAATAGAGTCGAGTGTCCTCTTCTTGTGCTTTTAATGCTGAGTTTCTTGTGATGACGGAGCAGAAAATGACACAATTCGACTCGCGCAGTTTAAAGTTTGTGGCTCGATTTTGAAGAGATGGGGATCGTACGCTGCATACTCAAGATGATCGTGGACACGTGGATCATGTTTTAAGTCGAGCTCCACGGGCAATACTCGATCGATCACCTGTGCGCGTTCAGTTTGTTCTGCCGGAAGACACACTATCTGCGACTGGTGTTATTGCGCATTCTCATGCCGTTCGCGTGTCTTCTTCTCATCACGTTCATCGACGCGGTAACGCTGGTCAAGCCTGATGAGGGCACAAACGCGAACTATGTCCACTGGGGACGCAATTATCTGATCGTCATGTTTATCTCACTTGCGGTGCTCGGACAGTTCCCGTTGAGCGTGCCGGGGCTTCGCCTGGGGGCGATGCGGAACATCGTGACATCATTATGGGCAAGCCTCGGCGGCGTCAGCTTCCAATTCCTCATGTCCCACGTCATTGGCTTCCTGTTGCCGTTCAGTTTGGTGATTGGAACTCCAGTGTGGATTGCGTTCATTTGCATCGACTTTGCCTTCTACTTCGGCAACCTGCTGCGTGATAACGCGCAGGTCCGTATCGATCTGAGCAACTATTTCGTCGTATTCATCACTCAAGTGTCGCTTACGCTGATCTACTCGACGTGCATTTACGGGTCTCAGGCGATCGACTCGGTGTCGCAGAACGTGTACATCATCCTGCTGCTGATCATCAAGATCTCGCTCAAGAACTGGATGAGCCGGTACTTGGGAGAAATGGACGGCTTGAAGCCCGAGATCGTGATCCTCAACGTGGAAATCTTCAACGCGCTCTATATGTCGTGCTGCATGCAGAGTTCTACAGCGGTCAATACTACGCTAATCTTATCGTCCGTCGACTGGTTTCAAGCCTGGTTATCGATTTGCGACGGGAATGAAATGCTCGACGAAGTAAAATATTTCATGGACAAGATACCAAGGGGTCATGCGTGGGAAAGGAAAAACTTTGTCGACATAGCGCTGAGTATCAGCGACGAAGACCCACGCGTCAAGTCGCATCCGTCGCTGCATCGTTCGTCCGTCAACAGCCAACAAGTCAGTGCGGGGCTAATAAAGCGAACTGTCAAAGCACAGTAGACTGGAGGTCACCGAGCGATTTTCGTGGTTCCCGTGACTGGAGCCGTGAATGCGAACACGACGCTCGCTTTACTGCCAAAAGAACTGCCCGGAGGTTCGGAAAAGGAGCATGTTTATAGGGAAATGACGAGTACAATGACAAACCCAAATTCACGAACGACAACAGAGCCTGGCGTCGAACTCTTCACGGACGCTAAACGGCTCCGCTTTGTGCAAAAATCGACTCAACTTCTGCTCACGACAGAGTTTGTGCTTCTCGTCGAGTACACCGAAGTGATCGTTCCAGTCATCTGCAGTACGTTGTTGACTTGTGCAGTGTTGACTTGGCTGAGAGAACGAAGAGCCGGGGATGGTAGAAACAGGCATCTACTGCTGTGTCGTATGGACGCATTTCGTGACAGGCATGTATGTTGTCGCGTCGTACAACCTCCCGAACCGAGCGTTCTGCGCCCAGCTTGCAAAAATGGATACCGACGACTTGCAGCGCACAGTCTCAAACGTGTTTGTCTACGCTAGCTTCGAGCTCGAGTCATCCCTTGCCATGACGCACATCTTGAGGCGCAAATTGCAGATTCAGTCGTTCAAGCAGCTCGTGTTTGTTCTTGATACCCACTGGGTCATGGTGTAGTCCAAGCTTGTCCTCTGGTTCTTCTACGTGGCGCAAACCTCGGTCACCCACTTCGGTAAGCTCTTTTCTGCAGCTTTGCGGTACATTAAAACTGAAGAAGTAGACTCATGCGTTTTGCCCTCGTATTTCTGGTTCCTGCCACTCTTAGGCGCTGATTTCAGCTTCAAGTTTGCATAGCTGCACGAAAAGGTCACACATGCTAACAGCACCTCAGTGTAGCAGTATTTCAACCTTGGCCAACAGCAAAATGGTGGATGCCGCCCACCCCACAGTGCAACCTCATCTACTACGATATTGACACGACACTTGCGCCACATGCAACCACACAAGTACAGACCAGTCACGACCTGTTGTCGTCATTGATGTTATAGGCATCATGGTACCCTATCAGGAGCTGCTGTTGTCCTTGGATGGCCGCGGGATCACTGGTCGATTGAGAAACAGATCTTTCACGACTTGGTTCTTCTTCGCGTACGACCGTCTCGCTAGTTCAATAGATCGCGCGCCTAGCTCTTCTTCTTCAGACAGTGTCGATAAACGAGAAGGCACGCCAAGAACAGTGGCAATCGGACTCGAAGGCGCTCGTGAAGACCGCATTTGAGTCTCTATACACTGATTTCCCCTCGAACTGGCTGCTTCAAACCTTGTGGATGGTGTGGGTGCTGGCTTGACCGAGTACTGGAGAAGTTTGTTCTGTGATGGAGCCGCAGGTTCCACGCATTAGTCTAACTTAATGGAGGAATGGGCTTGTATATCCCTCTACTTCTCGTACCTTGGTGTCTTGATCACTCGGGTTGAGCTCAAGCGCAGTCTGGTAGGCGGCGCATGCTGCCTCGTGCTTTTCCAGGTATCGCTGCGAGTCGCCCTCGCGCACGTAATACACGGCAACACTCGGATCTTGCGCGATCGCTCGGCAAAACTCCAGTTCAGCTTTCTCAAACTGCGCCTTGTTGAAGAGCTCCACGCCAAACTGGTAATGGATCACGCCCACACGCGACTTGACCTCCTGCGTCCCTGGAAGCATGCCCAGCGCGTGATGATAATCTGCGAGTGCCTGGAAATAATTTCCAAAAAGGTGAGAACAATCATCATAATGTAGCTAGCTCTGTGTAGGACTCAGCAATGGAGCGTTTGGCATGTCAAATTGCTAGTTGGTCTCGTGGGACCAAGGACTTAACGTACCGCCTGGAAGTTTCCCAGTCCGCAGTACGCGTCGCCTCTATTGATGAACTGCTGTGGGTTCTCCACTTTTTCGTGGAACCGCTCAGCCACCTCGCTTTCGCCTCGGATCGCTTGGTTGAGCGCGTTGAGCGCGAGCTGGTACGAGTTCCCGCGCAGGAACCGCAGCGCGAGGTCCGTCAAGATCAGATTCCGCTGCGTCGCAATATCGTGCCATTCTTTCGACTTGTCAGCAAAGACAATGTCGCCGTCGTCTTGAGATCGTTGTTGTCCTGCTGCCAGAGGTACCCTCTGCAGCCTCTTGCGTTGTGCGAGCGACAGCTTCCGGCGATGGAGACTCATTGCTCTGTCGGTATCTTGAAGCGCGGCGTGGTATTCGCCGAGCTCGCGATACGCGGCGGCGCGTAGCACGTAAAACTTGGTCTCGTCGGGCGAGATTTCTGCGGCTTTATTCAGGCACGTGATCACGTCGGCATACTGGTGCAGTAGTAGATGCTGGGACGCGTCTTCGTAGATGGCTTGAGATTCCTTCAGCAGCCGTTGTTCGTGCTCGATGACTTCGGGGTGATCTGGGAGCAGCGTCGCAGCGCGTTGGATGTCGCTCGTGGCTTTGTCGTGCATGTGCAGCCGCCAATGCAGTTTCGCACGCAGCACAAAGTACTCGACGTCGCTCGTGTTCAGGCAGATACAGTGGTCGATGTCTTTGAGCGCCTTGTCGAAGCAGTTTGCGTGGATATGCGCGAG
Source organism: Globisporangium ultimum DAOM BR144 (assembly GCA_000143045.1). Classification (NCBI taxonomy): domain Eukaryota; phylum Oomycota; class Peronosporomycetes; order Pythiales; family Pythiaceae; genus Globisporangium; species Globisporangium ultimum. The sequence continues at coordinate 498,075 of GL376633.1, read as the reverse complement.
TGCACGATGTAGCCAGTACGTTTCCTCGAGGCCATTCAACTGGATCGCTTCATTCAGGTACGCGATCGCTATCGACGGGATCTCGTTCTGTACCAACAGCGAGTACCCGTGGAGGTTGAGCAACGCCGCAAATTGGTCTTTGATCTGCTGCGGGGGCGTTGGATCGATCGAAAACAGCTTCCGGTAGCTCGCCATCGCCGATTTCAAGTCACACAATTCCCAGAACACCTGCGCACGTTTTGCGTACAGCAGTGCACGCTGCGGTTGTAGGAAGATGGCTTTGTCGAGGCAGTGCAGCGCGGCATCGAGTTCGTGGGCGGCGAAATGGCAGTCGGCTTGCTCCTCGCGTGCACGCGCAGCTTCTTCAAGCGTCAGCTCCATCCCATTTACGAGCGCATCGTCCGTTCCAGAGAGAGCCCAAGATAGACAGACAGACACCAGTCGTTCTTCTCCAAGTGACGCGCTCCAAAAGACGCGGCGGTTAAAGGTGCGATACTCACTCACCTAAAGCTCCAGTAGGCTTTAGCTGCCATTACGAGAAGCGACGAGCGCATTCAAAGGCTGCTGCTTACTTGACCGATATCATGGGGAACGTCAAGCCGGTCGTGAAGACATCGACGATGGACCCGGACCTGCAGGACGAAGTGATCCTCGTGGCGCAGCACGCGATGGACACCGAGATCGACGAGCAGCAGATCGCCGCCAAGGTCAAGCAGCACTTTGAGCAAAAGTACCACGGTATGCTCTGGCACTGCTGTGTCGGCCGGAACGTCGCGTGTTACGTGACCCACGAGCAGTCCAAGTTCCTCTACTTCTACATCGGCCAGATGGCGGTCGTGCTCTTCGCCACAGCTTGAGGACAACATAGAAGACCAATCGCAGCAAAGGCGACACACATCTTCGTCGCTGCTCAGTTGGGGTTGAGCATGCGCAAGGTGGGCATAACAGCAGAGTTAACGGGTCATCGGCGGTCGATACTTAGCAAGAGCAGCAGCTTGCATATTCGTTCTGTTGGACATAAATATAGTGGCGCTATGAATAAATAAACACTGAAGCAGTGAGCCGGTGTTAAACGTCACGCCCACGAGAGATTATTAGAGATTGGAAAAAGAGATAACAGCAAAAGGGAGGATGGCATACCGTTGAGTGTCATGCTCGCATGTCAATTGCCGTCCTTTATCTTCGTCACGACTCTAGAGCGGCTTGGTCCATCTCTGTTTAGCCACCAGGAGTATGAAAAGCGGTAGCCTACGCGCCGAGACAGTTCCATCGAAAGTCGTTCGTCGGCTCTCTCGAAGTGTCGTCTACAGCACGCCCCCGCCCTTGCCACTGATCTCGCTGCCTCCGGACGACGAATGGGAAGAATTCGACACGCCGACTCGCTCGGGCTTCAGCTACACGCTGCCGCACGTGGACCTGCACGGCGAGGAATTCGAGGATACATCAGCTGAAGGTTCTCGCTCGCTTGGGGGTACCAAACGCGACCTGGTGGATCACGAACGCCCCAAGATCTGTCGCTTGTTGAGCGAGTACATGAATCACAACGAGAATTTCCAGACCCAGCGCCACGGATTTGGCATCGACACGCGGCTGATCTACAAACGGTGCAAGGGCAAAGACGCGGTCGTACCTCCCGGTGGCATTGGACCACTGGACACCCTCGAAGACTTGCGATTCAACGCGCTCTTTGAGAGCGGCAATCTCGACCGCGCGTACCGAGTCCTCGGAAGACACTACGCCTCGAGCAACGAGTTACTTGGCGCGGCATCCCACGGAACTTCGTCACCGCACTCGCAGCCGCCCTTCGCGTTTTTCGTCAAGGTCGACATGGAGTACGACCTCTATTGCGACACGGACCTCAACACGCACGGCCACATTCAGTGGTATTTCTTCCGCGTCACGCTCCCCGCCGCACTCAAGCAAACGTATCCGAAGCTCAAGGTGCGCTTCAATATCCGCAACATGCTGAAAAGATCGAGTCTGTACAACGAAGGCATGCTGCCGACCGTGTACGTCGAGGCACCTAAGGCAAACCAACGCGGGTGGCATCACGCAGGAGGCAACGTGTGCTACTACAAAAACGCCGACACGTACCGGAATCACAAATCGGGCAAAGTGCAGAACTACTACACGCTTTCCTTTGTGTACGAATTCGCTCTATGCAGCGACACAAGTGGTAGTGCAATAGGCGACGACACGGTCGTGTACTTTGCCCATTGTTACCCGTACACGTACACGAAATTGCAGCGGTTCCTGCTCTCTTTGCAAAAGGATCCCGATCGGAACCGGTTCTTCAAGCGTCGAATTATCTGCAAGACGATCGCGGGCAACAGCTGCGACCTGCTCACGATCACAGATTTCACGCAAGAAGACTCGCAGGACCAACCGCATCACATGAAGCGCACGGGAATCTTCCTGAGTGCGCGAGTTCACCCGGGCGAGAGCAACAGCAGCTTCATCATGCACGGCATCATCGACTTCCTCACGGGGAGTTCACTGGAAGCTCAGTACTTGCGCCACAACTTCGTGTTCAAGATTGTCCCCATGTTGAATCCCGACGGTGTCGTCCACGGCAATTACAGGTGCTCGTTGGCCGGCACGGATCTGAATCGCCGATGGATGCAACCATCCCCCGACCTCCACCCGACCATCTTCGCGACCAAGCTCGCGATTCTGTCTATGGCGAAGACGCGTCTGATCAGTCTCTACTGTGACATCCATGGCCACAGCCGAAAGAAAAACATGTTCTTGTACGGATGCCGTCCATTTGAGTCAAATTACCGAAAAGAAGCTGCGCGCTTGCGTTTGTTTCCACATGTGCTCGGCAAGACGAGTAGCTCGCAGCGTGGCGGGTTCTACAGTTTCTCGGATTGCACGTTTTCAGTGAGTGGCTCCAAGAAAGGTACTGGACGCGTCGTCGTCTGGAAAGAAGCGCAAGTGCTTCACAGTTTCACGCTCGAGGCATCGTTTTACGGCGCGGGTACCAACAAAAAGCAGCACACAGACTCTCTAGCCATGCCTGCTAGTGCTTTAAGCTGCAAGCACTTCACTCCGTTCGACTTGCGCATGGCAGGAACCAAATTTTGCCATGCTATGCTGCCATTTTCCCAGATGGTCAGCATGGAGCGAGCGCAAGTCATAGTGCCCACTCCTGATCCCCCAGACGACTCGCCTTCCAACGAAACAACACAGCCTTGCACTACTTTCTCTTTGCGTCCCCAGAGCGCTCGAGTTGCTGGAGAGACAGCAGATGCGACCACTGCCATACCGTTCGTGCCTATCGCTTCGCCAAATTCGCTTGATAGCAAATTCCGCTTGGCTTCTTTGCAGCAAAGTGTTTCGCCACTTTCCAATCGGACGGATATGGACGAAGTCCTGGTTCGACCGTCGTCCGCGCTGCCGTCGCCCAAGACGGAATCTGCGCGTTTGTCTGCCGGGCAATTTCTTTCACAAGCGCCTGCTTCAGCAGTGAATGCGGCCCCGTTACCCGCTGCTATGACACCGTTCAGCTTCCCACCCGAGTTCAACCAGTTATTTGCCGACGACAGCGTGTCCGCGATGTTTTCGCTAATCGACCCAGAAGACTTGCTGAAAGAAATCGAGGCATCTCTCTCTGACAATTTCCACGAAAGTGGCGACGATGATGTGTCCGTTGGCTCCGAGTCAGATCCTTCTGGCGACAACATGGAGGAAAAAGAGTTTCGGAGCACTGAGTCGTGGAAAGAGATCCTGCTCACGCCAGAAGACGATACATCAAAAAAACCGATTCAAAAGCTGCCGAGAACCCGGCCACTTCGAGTGACGCGCCACTTGTCGGAACCGAGAATGTGAGTCTTGCTTTGCGCGTATTTGGTGGCGCTTCGTGGCTCTTTCACTTTTGTTTCACTTCACCTTAACCTTTTCGAACTCTTGCGGTGATACTTGTGTACGATTGCAGACAGCAAACCTTCGACCTGGAATCAGTAGTCGATCGCGACGATACACCGCCATTTATGGAATCCAAGCACGAGCGGCCTTTGCGCGAACCCGTGATCACCAAGACGCCGATGCTGCTGGCTCCACTGCGGATGCCGCCGAAACAGCTTCCCCCGAAAACTCCGATTCTCCGAAACGTCCCGAGAGATCGAAATCGAGAAATCGCCTCGCTGCACTTACGCGCAGTCCAACGAAGGTCGAAATTGAGGCGAGAGATTCAGCAGACAGTTCGTGAGGCGCAGGAATAGCAAGCAACAAAGTATGCGCCAGTGGCCAAATGGGCCGAAAGATGACTGGAAAGCTCCCTTTCTGCTCCAATCACGCACGCCTACAAGATAAAATGATTTTTTTGTGAAAAGTCAAACAATCATACTGAGTAGCAGTCCACTTGAGCAACAAAACCAAAGTGATCGCGACAAAGAGGCGGCCATGTTTACACTTCATTAACATGATCCTTCACCTCGTCTTCGTTGTTCACGAAAATATTTGGAGGACGCTGGCGTCGTCTTAATGGGGACAGCGGTGCGTCGTTGACATCCGAGTTGGGAAATTGATGCTTTGGATGCCTCGCCTTCCCCGTGGAATCGAGCAATCCGTGCGAACTGTTCACACTTCCGATGCTGTCCAAACGATCGAGTCGCGATCTGCGGCGCCCTAACTCGGCATTTGTCGGCGAGCGCTGGACACGGGGCAAGTTGGTCCACGCGCCTTCATCGATCTTCCGGATCAACTGGAACTCGCCAACTTTCTTCACTTTAAACACCAGCACCGCGGTAAAGTAGATGAAAATCACGTTGATCCACACGAGCATCGCGCTACCGACTGCGATTTCGTAAAAGATGAGTCTCTGCTCTTCGCCGATAACGTCGTCGTTCTATTGCACCCATAAGAGCAACGATCAAGCCGTCAGCAATACGCAAATGCGAGGGGAAACTGCTATTACTTACCACAAAGTACTGTCCGATGATGACGTAGGAGAAGCAGATGCCGCTGTTGACCGTCGGCGGCAGCAATGCGGCAGCGATCGCTGTGCCAACCACAGACGAGATGTTGGCGTTGGACTCTGCAAGCGCGACGCCGGTGCCAGACAACGCCGCCACGACCGCGCCAAAGAGCAGCTGGATCGCTTGACCTCGTTGTCGCATTTCATTCGTCGGCCAGTTCAGCGCTGCTGCGTACGGACTGAGCAACGCGCCAATCATCATCCCGAGTAGTAGCGTGACAATCTGCAGTAGTAGTACATACAACGCAATCGCAGAAGTCGGATTAGCATGCACAGTTAGGCGCTCAAAGGCAATGCGCATATGGAGAAAGGTAGTACCAAAGCGAAGATTTCGTTCAGGAATCCATTGATGAAGAGGCTTCGGTCACGAATCGCGTACCCGAAAGCGCATCCAAGAATCGGGCCCTGAAGCAGAAAAGCGGATTATTCATGCGCATTGTCAGGTACAACTAACAGCAACCAGAGCAAGTTGTGCAGCAACGTACCATCAAAGGTGACAGCAGCATGGACGCCACCACATATGTCTACGTAGATGCATTGATAAAGAAGAGCATCGTCATAAAACCCGTTGGTTTTCTCGTGGTGTAATCATTGCACCATCACATAGTCACTTACGCTCGAGTCACCTGCGAGACCGATACCAGCAATCGCTCTGTCAAAAGCACGGAAAGTAAACCAGAGCAATCAGCGCTAATTAACACCCCAGCGCAAACGTTCTAGCCATAATGAGGAAATGAGTTCACTTACGAGGAAATGAGCAGCATGCCGACCGAGTCTCTCGACAGCGTCGCATTCGCTTCAATGTGATGGTACATCTCCGCAACCGGCACGGCCGTGCCCACATCTGTGGATCGCTCCAAGATTCGACCCACGCGACGCTTTTTCTTCTTCGTCGTGTGCTTGCGGATGGTTGTGCCAGGCGTCAAGGACATGACGTCGCAGAAGCCGAACTGCACGCCGACGCCCATGCTCTGCAGTTTGGTCAAAATAGCCTGCATCTCCTCGTCTTCCACGCGAAACGTCACGATGGACGACGTTCGTGCCTCCACGCTCGTCACGTTATCCAGCTTGAGCTCATCTTGCAGTGTTGACACAATCTGTTACAGCAGACAGAAACAGATAAGTGCAAGTGCATACGATTGTCTAGTAAAAGCAGCGGCGCCTTGCGCCACACAGGGAGCATAGATGACGCAGGCAAGCCGTTGACAGTGGCCATGTTATGGAGACGCACCTTCCCGTGCTGCTCGTTGGGGATCGTGAGCTGGAAGAGCTTCATCACTCGTGCGCGCGCGCACTGCTGCTTGGGGGTTTACAGTCTGCTCAACTATGAGCATGCCTCTCATCAGTGTTGACAGCACCACCGCTTAAGACATAATAATATAATATCAAAAAGAGTGTATTCCACTGTAGTCATTCATTTAGGTTTACCTAGAAAGATGCTATAGATATTGGCATTGTAATAACACAAATCAGTACATAAATCAAATGTAAGTACCGTGAATATTGGGATGACCAGATCATTGGGGGTCAATATTCTTGTTACATTTTACGAGTTTGCAATTTAATCTCCCTCGTCGTCGTCGTCCTCGTCCTCGTCGTCGTCCTCCTCCTCCTCCTCTCCTTCTTCCTCGTCTTCTTCCTCGTCCTGGTCTCCGTCACCTTCTCCATCGTCTTCGCCATCACTTGAACCTCCGCTGTCATCGCCTTCGCCGTCATTGTCGTCGTCACCTTCTTCCGTAATTTCGTTTTATGCAATTAATTGTTGGTCACTAACATTTTCACCTGCACCACCAGTCTCAATTGTCTCCGTCGCACCAAGATTCGCATCAACGACTTCGGGTTCAGGCGGCGACGCTTCCTCCACGTAGCTGAGATAATCTTCGACACCATAGTAGTACCCTGTTGCAGCTTTCCCAGCCATCACGCTCAGAGGCCGGCCACGGATACGACCAAACACATACCCACTCAACGAATACCACTCCAATGTGATCGCGTCCTGCACCTGAAAGAACTGCTCCTGACGGAACGCATCCACCCATTCCTCCATGACTCCGTAGCCAACGCCGTCATAGGATACGAGAAAGTAGTCATTCTGCTCACTGTATGTCTTCATGACTCCACTTCGCCAGCCGAGGAAGCGAGGGTCGTACTGTTGGAATCGCAATGTGAGGAACATTGTCGCGCGCAATGTGCGAAGCGCTGGCTCGAACATTGTCGCCATGCACCAGCAATACCCGTTGAACAACTGAATACGGCTTCCTTCTACATGAAAGCAGAGCCACTCATGATCTCCATCTTCGTACTCGACGCGGTGTTTGCTCTTCACGCGGTTGTACCTGGTGATGACACCATTGAACCACTGCTGCTCCAGAGGCCAAAACACGCGGCATTGCATTCCCAGCATCGTTCTCTCGTGTGCGTTATCATTCGGACGCATGTACAACCGCTGCTTTCGAGAGGGAGAGAACCAAAACTGATCGCCATACTCGTCCTGAAAATCCCGCCAGTCGTCATCGCTTTCGGGCTCCGAGGCTGAATCCTGATCAATCAAGGCGCGCGTTTTCTTCAAGATTTCTTGCTGTTTCCTCATCGCCATGTCTCCCTCGTCCAGCATGTGTGCCTTCATCTGGTGAAACATTTTCTCAAGGTTGATGCGCTCTGCACTGGGTGTCTTGAAGCGCCGCCATGCTCGTTGAATGCGTTTTGCTGCATGCAAACGTGTCTGGAATACCACGCGCTCCTGTTGCGCTACACGACGGCCGAAATACCCACGGACGCCAGCATTGATGCGACTTGCAGCATTGTGCTTTCGGGTTTCGCGTTCTTTCAGTTCCAGTTGGTAGCGAGTAATCTGCCGTCGGGCGTGATGCCCTCGCCATTGACTCTGCAGTTTGATAGCGTAGCGAATGAGCTTTCGAACGTGAGCGCGCTGCAATTCCACTGCTGCTCGAAGCGCGTTGTACGCCTTGCGAGCAGCTCGTGATCGGAACAATCGCTGAAGCGTGGTAGCGGCATTTTGTCGCTCTTGTCGACGCTGCTGATTGATAGCCATGAGGTCGTCCAATCGGGAGCGATGAAATCTTGCGCGAAACGCCCTCTGCAGTTGAACTACTGCTGCTTCTCTCTTTAGTAGCTCCTGTTCTTTCCGGTAGCGATCAATCGTCTTGTACACGACACGGAAATGCTTTCTTGTCCAGTGGCTACGATAGACAGCTTGGAGTTTTACTGCAAATGTCGACCAGTATTTGATGCGCTGCTCCTCAATGCTTGCTCGCTCTAGTGCTACTCTACAGAAAACGCCCCGAATGAGTGCTTGAATCTTGACCACGCTCGAGTTGACCAGCTTTGTGCGCTTTACTCTCTTGTCGAGTTCAGTGTTCAGACGCCAGCAGACGTAGCTCTTTCGGATCTTCTTGCTTGCTGGGGTCTCGATCATTTGTATTCGCCACGATGCCGCAACTTTGCGATCAACATGACCACGATACACTGCTTGGATGCGGAGAGCCGCTGAGTTGGCAATTGTTTTCTGCTGGATAGAGAATTTCAGCTTCAGCCCATCTTGCTTTGGCTCGAGCCCTCGATAGTGCTGCGCTCTTTGAACGAACGGTAAATGTTCGGTAAGAGTCCCGATACCATTGTCGGTGATCTCTTGGCATCCATTGATATTGAGGATTTGTAAAGAGAGGCAATGGGTCGCTACCGCAGCAAGAATGTCCTCGCGCATGTTCAAGCATCCCTCTAAATTCAACGACTGGAGTTGTGATGTCCCGCGCACCATGGCAAGCAAACCAGCTGACGAAAAATGAAAGCAGCCGCAGACGTTCAGACTTCGCAGTTGTCGACAGTACGCTCCAATGTGAACTAACGTGTTGTTGGTGAGCTGCATGCACTTTCGTAAACTCAATACCCGAAGGCTCTTGCACCCTTGCACCAGTTTCAGGATGCCGCTGTCAGTGATCTTCTCCAGACCCTCCATATTGAGAAACTGGAGTGTGCAGCAACCGTGTCCAAGTGCAGCGAGGCCTCGATCGGAAATGCTCTTCGTGTACGATATATCGAGCGAGAGCAGCCTCTTGCATTGCGTCAACGAGCCCTGAGGGCCAAGCGTACCGCTGATCCAACCAAGCGCATCGTCGTCCAAAGACGGACAGTTCGAGAGGTTCAACTTGGTCAGGTAAGCATTGCAGCACGATATGAACTCGTGGACGCAATCGCTTTTCAGCAGGTGGCACCAAGAAAAATCCAGCACTTCCAGTTGTTCAATTCCGGACGCCATCACTTTCAAAATGTCAATGGACATGACCGACTTGGAGTAATCGAGGCGGCGGATGACAGAGCCAATAACATGGATGAATGATCGAATTCCGACCTGCAACAAAAGTAATAAATCAATGAGACCATAGCCCTAGCATTGTTTCATGCATCTACAATGACACACGAACGTAATCAATCAGCCAACGTACTGGAGTGAAGTTTTCGCATCCTGAAAGGATCAGCGTCGAGTAATACTGACATTTTCGAAGCTCTTCTGCCTTTGATAACTGTGAAAGATTGGTTTTGGCTTGATTTGCGAGCTCATTCAGCATCGCATCATCGAGCTCGTTTGCATAGGGCCGGAGGTCCAGTGTTTCGGGATCCGCCAGGCAATTCAAGATCGACGTCGCTCGCGCCGCAAGTGCGATTGAAGCTTTTTGGAGTGCGAGCTTTCGATACTCGCTTTCTCTCTCATCGACGTTGGAGTTGTTTCCATATCCCACGGTCGAGGGACTCGTGTGGGTTTTCTTCTTCAACCTGGAGCCATGCACGGTTGAAGATCGCTGGTTCTTCCGATCGGTCATCGGCGTTCATGCTTGCTCTTCTGCTGGTGCCTTGGCTTGTTATATGTATAACAGAAAGTGTGTCGTTTCGTAAGCGCATTCAAAACCAGGCAAAAACAAAATTACCTGGTCCGTTACTACTGTCCCCCCATGATGGTCAATGCGTGAATATTTACGATATGAAGAGTTGTAATTCAGATTGTGCAAACAGAGAATTCGGTCTTCTCCTCTTTCTGTTTGTGTTTTCCTTTGACTGTGTCTGTTCTTACTGGGCGATCTTTGCGAGCAATGCGATGGCGTAAATCTTAATCTCCGACCCGCCGTCAACCTTCACGATACCATCTGATCCATCGGTACCAATGAGCGAGCCCGTCTTGCCTGCTTCGTCTCCTGACAGAATAATAACTGTATCTTGCTTTTCAGGCACCACAGGCTGGACTTCGTCGAAAGACACGTTGATGAAGCGGCCATCCACATCAAGTGAACACGAGTTGCCACTCACGCTTGCGATCACGCCAATACTACCTCTGTACTCGCCACTAACGACCTCGACTTCAACACTCTTCATCTTCCACGTGACTTCACCACTCGAGTACGAGCCTCCATAGTCGTTTGGTTCATGGTGATACGCTGGGGTCATTGGGACTCCAGATCCACCCATCATGCCCGGGGTCGCGGCAGGAGTCACTGCAGAATTCATGCGACCAAGTCCACTCATTGGAGTCGCAATACCGAAAGCACCAGGAGTCATTGGGTTATGGTGGTAGCCTGGAGTGTTCAAGCCTGGAGTAACTGGGTTCAAACCAGGCGTCATCGCGGGAAGGCCAGGAGTCGTTGGGTTAAACCCTGGCGTCATCGGCTCCATGCCACTGTGATGATCGTGTCCAAGGCCGGGTGTCGCAGCCGACAAGTGCGCTGGCGTAGTCGGGTTGAGGCCAGGAGTAGTTGGGTTGAGGCCAGGAGTCGTCGGATTCAGCATGTACGCAGGAGTTCTTGGTTGCAAGCCTGGCGTCGTTGGGTTGAGTCCAGGAGTCGTAGGGTTGGCAGCTGGAGTCACTGGCATCATGTCTCTCGTCGGTGATCTTGGCGCCATTGGCGTAGCAGGGTTGGCGAACGAACGGTTGCCCATGATATCTCCCGATGGAGCAACTGGGTCCAACGGCGTCCCGAAGCTCGTTGCGTGGGTAATATCCTTCTCTTGGTTCATCTGTGTTTCCAGCAAGGCATCATCATTCGCAACATTCCACGCATCGCCAGAACGAGACGACGACTGAGGCGTTCCAAGACCACGATGCATCGGCGTAGCCATTGGAGTCATCGCGCTTCCATGCAGCGGCGTTTGAGATGGCAGAGGAGTAGCACCAGTCATTGGAGTGCCCGTGTAACGCGGCTTGTCCTGGATCATGCCTTCTCTGGTTCCGGCAAGGGTCACATGAAGTCTGTCGACATCGACGACCTTGGCCTTGCAATGAATTTCCACTTTCACCTTTTGATCGCTTTCATCCACAACAATACCAATGTACCCTTTCCAGCGGCCCTTCTTGATTTTCACGGTCTTGCCAATGATCTCCGACTCACGTTGACCGCCTCGAGGTGGTGCACCAGGACGCCCTCGCTGCATTCCACCAGCATCCATTCGCGGAACGGTCGAATTCTGGATCATATCTGAGCGCGCTTTGCTTCCGGACAACACCACTTGGCGAGCACGAGCCACGAAGATACCAGCGTTTGTTGTCATTCGGTTGTTGTGCAAAAACAGGTAGGTACGGTAAATGTGCTTCACCGTTCCGCTGTGACCAGCATGAGGTCCCTCAGCAACATTCACCATCTCACCAACGCTGACGTGATTGTGCTTCTTGTCCAAAGCGGCCGTCGCTCTGGAAGAAACCATCTTGCGCTGAATTTCCTGATCAGAGATTTCTCGGGATTGACCATTCTGGCAGAGGACCGAGAACCCGTCACGTCCGACGTGGGTAACGACACCAACGTCACCGTGGGCAAGCTAAACAAGAACACTCAATTAGTACTTCATCATCACAGAATGCACCATTAAAAAAACTTACCGCCACAAGATCGTAGAGCTCCTTGCCCTTGAACGAGTCCAAGCCATGCGACACTTCAGCAGACTCTTGAAGATCGCGGACACGAACTTGGATTTCTCTAGCCATGCTGTCGACCAGCACAATCGCGACTGGCGATCCATCCGAGTCGTCTACTGCAACGACAGTTCCTGTCTCACCCGAGTAAATCCCCGAGACGACCTTGATGTGATCACCGACTTTCACGTATTTCATCAATTGCTTCAGTTGGAAATCCAGAATCGTATCCTTGATTTCCTCGTGCAAAGGCATAACTCGAACAGTGTCGTTGGACGTGTTGGTGCTCAGCACCACACCCATCAGGTTGATCAAGTCGCCTTCAATCACACGCACAGTATCGCCCTTTGTGAGCTCAACTTTGTTCTTCCAATCGTCGGCGTCAACTGAAGCAAGGAAGTCATCATTGCCGTCTTCACCCGCTCCGATAGCAGAGAACTTGTTGATTTCGTCCAACGTCGGGTTCACATCTTCCATCTGCAACATCGTATTGATGTTCACTTCCTTAATCAAGAAACCATCCTTGTACCAGTCGTTGTCGAACGAGTCGAGCATCTCACCCGTAGAAGGGTAACGACGACGCACGACATCGAGTCCCTGCGCCATGTTGGCGCTAAACAGCTTCTGAGGAGGGCGTTGGCCCTTCTTGTACTTGGGTTGCTCGCCGCCACCCAACACGATTGGGTCTAAACGTGGAATCATTTTCACAACCGCCTGAAAATGCAAATAACAAAATCAATTAGCCCACGCACAAACGATAACATTGTCCGCACGCAAAATGCTACGCACCCGAGCACCGTTGTCCAAGATCTCCAGGACTTTGCACAAATCTCCCTTGTACAAACCCGCACGCTTCATTCTCGTCCAGGCACCAACCGTAAGTGGTTTTCGCAGCTTTTGCACATGAAGGACTGAGGTCATTTCATGAATTGGCACCAGTTTCATCGAGTATTGCTGCACATCACGAAGACCGTTGAGCGCGTCTTTCGCGTGAGGTTCGCGGTCGGCCTCGACGTAAATGAACCCTTTCGAGTTCGAGGCGACGACAGACTTGATGTTCATCGGCTCTCCGCGTCGAGCAAACTCCAAGAACTTGTTCATCATGGCGATCACCAGGTGCTGCTCACGACCAGGCTGCAAACGATACAATAATATCAATAAAGTGAGCATGTGTGCGTGACAAATGCACTAGCCCAAGCACAACCTAAGCATACCTTGCATTTAAACACCCACATTCGAGGATCCGAAATGGATGGCAGCAGCGACTGCTGCGCGACGTCGCTTTGCATCATGTCGCCTCCTTCGTCGTCTTCATCGTACTGCTTGCGGCTCTGGTGGTGGCGCTTCTTGATCCGGTTCACGATCTCTTCGGCGCTTTCGGTATCATCGTACTGCGCGCGATCTTGCGGTTCGTAGCGGTACGACGTCTCGGCCTCTTCGGCGAGCGCGCGCTCCGAGCGGTAAAAGTCGCCGTCTTCGTCGTCTTCTTCCTCCTCCTCGTCTTCGTCGACGTCGGCTTCTTCTTCAATAAACTTGTTGACGGGTTTGCGGCGCTTCTTCGGTTTCGGCTTGGCGTCGCTGGCGCCACCCTTGCGCTTCTTCACGGGCGCCTCCTCCTCCACGTCGTCGTCCTCAGACACGTCATCTTCCTCCTCGGGGATCTCGTCTTCCGACACGTCGTCGTCCTCCGACAGGTTGCGGTCGTCTTCGCTCGAGGACATCGTCTTGGGGCTCGTGAGGTCGGTGCTTTCGCCTTTGGGCGTCTCCCTCTCGCTTGTGGGGGAAAAACCACAGATAACCGAGTGAGCACAACCAGGAAGGGGGATGTCCCGAAACCAAACACTAACTAAAAACTGGTGTACCGTGTTGAACAAAGCTAAACTAGGGACACAATCCCGAAAACAGTATGGTACGCAGTTTTAAAGTAAGAAATGCAAAGCATAGATCTTTCAACGTAACTTTGGAGTGAAACACGCACATAGTAGCGTAAATCCCAGTTTTGCACAATTGTTTTGGCAGATATGTCTCCTCAAATGGGGTATTATCAACCAATAGGAGCCTCAAATATGATAACTATTTGCTTTGAAAATCATCGCCACTGCAGCTGGTGACGCTTAGAGTTTGCTACTGCCACCTACGGGCCCGACTGGGCGCTTTTTCCCCTCTCTCTCTCTCTCTCGCCCATTTTTTTTCTCGAGCGCATTGCGGAAATAAAGAAGGGAGCAGTAGCAGCAATTACGACCGAGAGATGGCGGAGCAGACGGACCCCCCGCCCGCAGCGACCGACGTCCATGCGAACGATCTGGAAGCAGGCAACGTGCTGCTGACGCCGGGCCACACGGCGAAGAACGCGCAGGTGCTACTGCAGCACCCCGTGCTGCTCGCGAACATGCTCGCGTTCCTGGGTTCCAAGTACACGATTGTATTGCGTAAGTCAGTCACTGAGCTTGTGATGCGAGCGACTAGAGATGGAGACAGTGAGCGAAATGCGGGCTTTTCAAAAGCGATCCACTTTTAGGACGCTGTTTGTACGCCTGAAGGTGATTTGGTGTGAATCGGTTTGATGCTGATCATGTATGCTGTGCGTTGTGGATGCATGTCTGTGTGGCTTTATCGTGTTTGGGGCGATTCGCTTCCTGTATGTTTCTCATTGAGAAGTCACGTTGAACAAGGCGTGGGCACGAGAGCTGATGAAGCCCGTGGTGTGGGAGATCCTGGCTGGCGTCCCGTATCAGCCACTGCTGTTGAACTGCTTTCGTCGGGCGTCGTCGTATTGCTACCGAGAAATTGATGTTCCCTCCCCGTACGTCGCACAATTGAAAATGGACATGTGTATGCGTATCTATTGAGAGACTTAATAACTTGCTGTTGTTTCCCTGCTCTAATAGCAATGTAAACCGTCGGGGATCCCCTCCAGTGATCCGAGCGTCGCTGCTGAACGAGCGCACGTCCATGCGTGAGTACGTGAGCGATTTGAAATGGATGTCGCTGGAGAACGACTGGCTGGACGCTCCGCCAAAGTCGCTCCGAGTCGCGGATGTTGCCGAATTGCGCAGCGAAAGCCAGAGAGCGACCTCAATTGCGTTCGACAATACGAAGATCTTGGTCAACAAGTACACACGGAGTCCGGACACTCGCGTAAGTTTTTCAATTGATTCTCACATGCTGTTCATGCTATTGTCTACTTATTCTTGAGCTGCTGTATGTGAATGCAGATTCTTACTGGTGGCATAGAGAACGACCGCGCCAACTTTTATTTATGGTCGTTGGAGAAACAGCGGCTTCGGTCGTCCATTGTGCAGAACGGTGCCTCGTGCTACCATGCGTGCAACGATGCTCTCGCTATCGGTTGCTCGGATGGAACCGTGCGCGTCTGGGATTTTGCGGCATTGGACAGTCGCAATTTCGATTCAAGCCCGCAGGTCAATGTGGCCCCAACGTCGACAATCTCACATCGATCCACGCTCGGCATGGTTCCTTTCATACGCACGAGATCGAGAGACAAGGTCACGAACGTGCGCATTGATCATAACGATGGTACGTTCCTCCATTTAGCGACGTCGACGGAGAAAGGAGAAGCCAACGTGTGGGACGTGACGAAGGGCGAGATGATCGTCTCGATCCCAGCTTCGAAGATCCATAAATCGGCACTTCCTCGGTCTCAGAGAGATACGAACCCACAAATCACGAGTTTGATGCTTTTCCGCAACACGCTGGTGTGCGGTACTTCGTGCGGCTTTATTCGTGTGTTTGATTTACGAAGCAGTCGTCTCACACATCGTCTTGCTGGGCACCCTGGTATGATCGCTCCTTCTTTGTCAGTTTAACACTTAGTGGTTGTTATCTAATCCGTTGTTTGATTTTCTTGTAGATGCGGTACTCAACACCGACACGAAGGGAAGAGTGTTGTGGTCAGCTGGGCGAGAAGGCACAGTGCGTTGGTGGGGCGGGAAGACGGCCAAGATCTTGTCCAAGTCAGCGTTGTGTGGAGGCGAGATCTCGGCGCTGGAAATGGACGAAACTGTCGTCGTCGCTGGCTACAGCACGCAGGGAATGGAGGCCTGGGACGTTCGGACCCAGCAATCGCTGTGTACCTTCAGCAGTTTCGAACACGGTGGCGTGAAATCCTTACAATTTGATAGCCGCAAGCTCGTGACAGTGTCGCACTCCGGAAAGGTATGTGTCCCTATAATGGCAGTCGTTGCGTGCCTTTTTTGTGAGTGCGGGAGACAAATAATTTCCTTGTTTGCTTATGAATGCGTAGGCTGCGCTTTGGCGATGGTACTCGCCGAACCCAGTTCGATGGTTCACTCCTCCAACTCCAAAGGCGAAGTTCATTTCAGCTCAATACGATGATAGACACTTGGTGCTCGGCACGAATACTGGAGACCTCTTAGATTTTGATCGCGTTGCTGCCGGTTTTGCGAAGAATTGAAGTACATGTTCAATGTGGTAGCGTACGCGGATCAGCATGATTTGAGTTGTGAAAACTCAATTGATCAGATCATTTGATGGGAGATCCGAAAACAAGAAGTACCAGTCCGCGACGACCAGTGCTCAGTGCGTTCAGTATGTGAAGCAGTACCCTCAATAGCTTTTCATATTGAATAGAGCAGGTTATTGCACTTTGTTTTTGACTATCTCATGGGTCTTTGAGTCAGCTTCCAGTTGTACTTCGAGCGGCCAACTGGCGCGGTGGCTTCGTCACATACACGATCTTGCCCTTGAGTGCATCGTTTTTGATCCCAGCTCTTGCGACCATGACTTGATTTCCTTCTCCAACTGGCAGGGATTGGCTCTCTCCATTGTGCAGGATGTCTGAGACTGTCAGTGGAGCAACAAACCTTGGATTGTGATGGAACGTGGAAGCACCAGTGGTAGGATCCGGAATGCGGACGATGACTCCGGTGGAGGTTTTCACGAGCGCTAGGGGCTCTGGCGCTGGCGCAGACTGAGAGGTGTTGGTCTTGCTCTGCTTGATCCCCATCAATCGACACTGAGTCGATATCAACCGACAAAAAGACTTCGAGTCGGTATCTAAATATACAATGCGTTGGGCTGAAACAGCACGTGACTTGGAAAACTGGATTGACTCAAAAATCATCATCTGAAAATAAAGTATCGGTAAGCCCCGGGAAGCCCACAAAGAGCCTGGAAGAGCCATCGCGCACCGTCCGCACTTGCACTGGATGCCATTGCGCCTTGATCTTGACTGGAATTATACAACTGCCATCTTCGAGCGAGAACGGCCAATGGTGGCGCGGACACGACACACACACCATCCCATCGATCTCCTCGATGTCTCCAAGGTGAAGCGATGCACCCTGGTGCGGACAGGTGTCGTCGATCGCGAAAAACTCCCCATTATTCTTAAATATCGCAACGTCTTTGCCGTTGATTTCAACTTTTGTACCTATTTGGGCAAGTAAATCGTAACATAAGCATCCCGTTGAATAAGAGGCAGTCTTGAGGCTATACTCTCCACAAACAGCAAGCCTTTTCGTACCGATCGTCACGGTGCGTGACCCTGGTTTGATTCGCTTTTTACCCGTCACACTCATCTCATACTTTGGTCGATGTTCACTCGCTTCCAGTACCTCTACATTCATCATATTAGCATGCGCACCACACAGAATACTTTGTCAGTATCTCGTCATCACTACGTATGCATCTCTTCGCATTGTGTGCATATCACTCACCTTCAGGCCGCACAAACGAGTCGAACCATAAATACTTGGCGGCTTCCTGCTCTCGTTGCAGCCGCAAGAAGAGCGCGTCTTCGTCCTCGTAACGCAGCGTTGGCGGCGCCCGCGCGCTCGCACCTGAGCCGCTACTCCGACCGCTTGAGCTGCTGCTGCTGCTGCGACTTCCCCACATCTGTTTCCGAAGGATACTCGCGAAATGGATCGGTCGGCCGCCGCCGCCAGCTTGCGCTTCTTCAAGCAGCAGCAAGGCGTCAATCACGGCAACAAACTCGGATTTGAATTTTCAAGATGCGACTCGGACCGTTTCTCATGCCACCCCCACTTACCACCCAAAAACCCATTGTCCTTTTCAAAATTTTGTAATTACGTGTGGTACTTCCTCTTTTTTACAACGAGTTTTTACGCTTTCAGAGGGGTTTTTTGCTTTTTGTTTTTTTTCCTTCTACGGGTTTCGATGGCCGCTGCTGGCGGGGAATGAATGAATATCTTTCCCCTGTTTGTTCCTTCTTGGTTGACGAAGTGGCGCAGCGGCAAACAGGGAAAAAAAGGAAAAGCAGCAGCATGAGCAGTCGCTACGGAGGCGGCGGCGACGAGTTCAGGGGCCGAGGCCGCGACCGCAGTAGGGACAGGGGCTACGGGAACTATAATGGACGCGGGTACAACCGCGGCGGCGGCGACCGCATGATGGGGCGCCGCGGAGGCGGTGGCGGTGGGGAGCAGAGTGGCGGCGGCGCGGAGCATCTCGCGCGCATCCACGGCACGGAAGAAGACCGCGTGAACTGCCCGTTCTACTTCAAGATCGGCGCGTGCCGTCACGGTGACCGCTGCTCGCGACTGCACAACAAACCTGTGTTCAGCCAGACGATTCTCGTGAGCCACATGTACCAGAATCCGATTTCTCAAATCATTGCGCAGAATGGCGACCCGTCGACGATTGATCAGAAGCAAGTTGATGAAGATTTTGAAGACTTTTACGAAGAGGTGTTTGAAGAATTGTGCAAGTTCGGACGCCTCGAAGAGCTCAACATCTGTGACAACCTCGGCGATCACTTGGTCGGCAACATGTACGCCAAGTTTGAAGACGAAGAATGCGCTGCGGCGGCGCAGAAGTCGCTGTACGGCCGCTTTTACGCAGGCCGTCCACTCGTGTGCGAGTTCTCTCCTGTGACGGATTTTAGAGAGGCAAGATGCCGTCAGTTCGACGAAGGAACGTGCAACCGCGGCGGATACTGCAACTTTATGCACATCAAGACGGTCCCACGTTCGATGCAGCGTGAGCTCGAGCGCATGTTCAACCGCCCTCATAACCGTGACAAGAGCCGGAGCCGGAGCAGAAGCCGCAGTCGAAGCAAAGGACGAAAGAGCAAAGGTCGCTCGCGCTCTCCATCGCGTTCTCGCAGCGGCTCTCGCGACCGTAAAGGAAGTAGTCGCCGTCGAAGCGCGAGCCGAAGCCGTTCGCGCTCGCCATCCCCGCGGAAAAGCCGTCGCAGTCGCTCGCGTAGTCGCAGTGCGTCGCCTGCTCCAGCGAAAGACCCCGCAGACGTGAAGAAGGAATGAGCAGACTGTTACCTTACCAAATCTGCCTGGAACGGCAGACCAAGAGAATCAAACAAACGATCATGAGATTGCCTCATTTGCGTGTGCTTCACCATTTCGCTCCATGTCTCGCTTGCATAAGGAGGAAGATAGTGCGAGCTGTTACGGCAACGCGCGCAGCAAATGCGACGGCGACGGAGGACGATGATACATTGGATGATTTATTAGGTGCTACTACGTTTGGTTTTCTTTTTCGGTTTGCATGTGGTTCTAAACTATGCATGGATGTATTTCATAGACTCTTGCGCGTCGTCGCGTCCATTTTGTTTCCTTCCTTTGTGCTATGCTCGTCGAGTGCGGAATCCGCATTCGATAGAGCGCACTATTCGAAGCAACTTCAACTTTCCCTTTTGCAGCGAGTGCAGGCTTCAACTTCACTTTGGAAGATGAATCCCATGAAGCCCAATGCGGCGTGGAAGCCCAGCGGCCGTGCGTAAATGGACATGAGCATCTCCTTCACGGGTGGATATCATATGCAGATGCCAGCAGCGCATCAGCAGCTAGTGCTTGTGGTCGTGACGATGACGGCAGCGGTGCTGTAGCAAAGCATTCCGTTGTCGTTTGCTCAAGTGACACTGAAAGATAGCAACGGCACGATCGCAATGGGTTATACGGATGCACATGGATTCTACTCCATGCTCTTCACGATGATATCAGGTACGCGCATGGACCGCAGACGCAAGCGTCCGCAGCTGAAGCTGCAAATCTTGAAAGGACATGCCGATCCATGCCGCAATGCGAATGTGACCAAGCGCTGCGCCTTTGGGAAGGAGCCCTTAGAGGCGATGGAGCTCGATCCCAAGACGCAAGGTGGAACGGTTTGGAAGCAGTCGTTTGAGAGCAAGATACCAGCATGCCATGGTACAGCACAATCGATTCCTTCGGAGACGCTACTGGGTATATTGTTGTGTGCGCTTTTGTGGACGACACGATCAAATCAAGTCCGGCTTCGTGCGACATCCACCACAAAGAAAAAGAGCATTAACACCAGCGAATTCACTGCGGCGCTGAAAAAGGAAAAATCACATTTGTATTGCGCACCGACAAGCAGGAAAAGAAGCACGGCTCGAAGTATAACGAGAGTCTTGGGCGCTTGTTGCTCTGACGAAGAGTTGATTGCTGCGCAGACACGAAAAGATCCAAGATGTTTGAGAAACAACGACAGTGACTTTTTCTTAGCGACAACTATGTTGCGAAAACCGGGAGCTGCTATCGTTATCATTGAAGATTATGATTGACCAAGGACGGAGTTGAGCGTGTTGGCGGAGTTTAAGCACATCACGTACGCATCTCACTAGTATTGTAGAGCCGCATCTTGATTGAGTCCAACTCGACCCGTTCGAAAAGCGTTGGCGTCTGCAATTACAACATGGGGGAGCTTTGAGCTTATTTGAACAACAGCAAAAAAGGGCGTCAGCCACACTCTCCTCACCGCGTAAAGTTGCGCACTTACACATGCTGCTACTCACATTGCGTTGTTTCCGAGCTAGCGCAGCACTTTGAAATCTTTCGAAAGTCGTTATTCTGCTTGAGATGGGTTTCGAATTCGGTGTTGCCCAGATAGTATCGAATCGCTTGGTACCGCTTCAGCGACTTCCAGGACGTCCTTTCAACCCGCTCGTCGTTTATTGAGTACGTCGCACAAGGATTTTCTCCGTTCTGCGGGAAGTAGACAACCATGAGACAGCATTTACCAGCCGCGGTTCCTCGCGCATAAGGACACACAACTACCGTGAGTGTTGCATACACCTCTCGCAAAACTGCTTGCTGTCGCTATCGGTCATCTTTGTGCTTGCTGGACTCTTTCTTACCCGTGTCAGTGCTCAACTCTCGCACGTGCTCGTTTGACAGAATTACGCCCGCATATTGCGCATTTTTGTAAAGCAACGCGATATTTGTGGCCGCAGTCGATCGGATATCCGCGTCCGAGTGCTCCAGAAG
The DNA here is from genome assembly GCA_000143045.1 of Globisporangium ultimum DAOM BR144. Lineage (NCBI taxonomy): Eukaryota > Oomycota > Peronosporomycetes > Pythiales > Pythiaceae > Globisporangium > Globisporangium ultimum. Next base: position 476,942 of record GL376633.1, on the reverse strand, counting down.
CGCCACCATTCGAGGTACACACCTATCGAGAGTGTCGTCGCTCGAAAACGCATCCTCAGACAAAGTTGACGCCAAGAGCCCCCAGGCTTGCAATGACGCAATGCAAACGCGCTCCAAAGTGTCGGACATTTACAATACAGCAATGTCAGTAGACTCGAGTTGGACCAACAAGGTACGCATTTGGGGGAAGCCAACGCAAGACTTACCTTCGTCTTGGTCTTCCACGTTTTCCAGTTATCCGAGCGCGTGGTGAAGGGTCTGAGCGCGTCAAATGCGTGGCGGTAGAACCGCCCGTGGCCTCTGCCAAGGTTGAGTGCGACCACGGCGAGCGCGTGAGCGTCTTATCTCAGACCAGTTCGTGAAACCACGCGAAGACGCTATCAAAAAAGCTGTGTTGGGCATAGCACACGATACGTGATAAACCGAGCGTGGCCTCTTAAATGGTCCGCGTGCGTCGCGACGCCTTCGTTTTCATGGGCATGGCCGCTCTCCATTTTGCATTTGTATGTGATCCTGAAGCAAAAGTTAACCCGAATGTCTAAGGCTGAATGGGTTGACTTTCGCTTATGGCTGGCTGGGCTGAAACTATCCAAAATCGTGAAATTGCATGTGAATATATGCGTGTGCGAGCTTGTGTTTATGTGTATTAGCAGTAGAATATTCATAATGAGTGGTGGTTAATAGCTCTCTTTCTCTCGCTTGCTTGCTTCGCATAGAGAGAACAGCAGCGGAGATCATCTAATCGGAAAAGTAGAAGAGTGTTCACATCCCTATTCGTCATAAAACGCATCTTGCAGGTGCTGCTTTCGTCTGCGATCGCCCTTCAGCTCGTTGCTCTTTTGCTTTCGAGACGCCGACTTCTTGTCGAAAATTCCACGCTACAAGCACAAAAAATAGTGTCAATTCGTCAGCACAACCATTGAGTTTGTGTTGAAGCAGCAACACGCATCGTGAAACCGTGCAAAAGCAAACGTACTCGGTCGATTACCCGCTCCTCCATTGACTCTGGCAAGTCCAAAATGGAGCGCACGACGTTGTTGTACTTGATATGCTCCTGGAAGCCCGTGCGAAGCGCGTTCTTGATGGCTTCCAACTGCATGATCGACCGCCACGAGCTCACATCAAGGAGCTCATTTTTCACCGAGAAGGACACTTGCGGAGACTCGCCATTCTAAAAGAGAGGAACATGACACAAATTTAGTGAACAATTTGCTGCCGACAACCTGCATCATGGAGCTGCAAATTTGCACAACGTACGGCCAGCGTCGCATGAACATCGCGAAAGACCATGCGCTGCGTTTTCCGGTCCTTCTTGCTGTTCTTCTTGCTGTTGTCTTTGCTCATGACACGGAACTTTTCAACGATTTCCTCATCGTATGGCAGTGTCAAGCCGCACTTCTGAGCACTTTCATACAACAGCGCAATGTTTTCTCCCGCTGCCGAGCGAACTTCAACGTCAACGTGCGTGAGGAGTTCCAAGAATTGCGGCAGACATCTGTATATGCAACACACAGGTGTACAATCAATCACTGCAATGGCAAAGCATCCTCTCTGTCATTCCAAAAGCGTACCTGTCCACGTATTCGTCATGCGCAAGCTCCTCATCAGACAAGGAGGACGCTAACAGTCCCCAAGCCTCAAGCGCCACCGAGCAAATGCTTCCCACGATCTTTAGATCGAAATACTTCTCGAAAACCTTCATCAGCGACTCCGTGTTTTCATCTTCCACGCTGCAAACGAAGCAAATCAATGCAAGCGCTCGGATGCTCTACATACAAGCATGGCAAACAACCCAAGCTCACGTCAGACAAAAGCCAATTATCTCAAGTAGGACAGAAAGACGCATACCGCTGCCTTCACGGCTGCGCTACGCGAGGTTTTCGCAAGAGGTTCGAGCACATTTGACGCTCGTTGAAAAAATCGCTCTTCATCGCCGCCCAAAATCACCGACATCAGGGCAAGCACTCGTGCCCCATGGATGGCTTCGTCTTCCGACGGTTTGCGAAGACAACTGAGAACATTTGTCACAAAGCTATGTATGCAGTATGTATCAGAGTAACAGTGAGTATTTCCGCGATCAAAATACGTCGTTGTCCGCGCACTACTGTTTGCAAACGTACCTCTCGCTGATGCTGTCCGCTAGCAAATACTGCGAGAGGTGGCCGCTCAGCTTCTCAAGCGCAGCAACGCGCGTCGTCGTTCTGTTCACACGCAAGTCCATTAAAAGTCCACTTTTCGAATGATAATGGTGACGAAACAAGCACATTACGACAACAACATTAGTACCTCTTTTCCGTCAGCTCTTCAATGGCTTCATCGATCGCGGCCTCGTCGCCATCGTCTTTCGTGTACGAATCGTAGAACTCGGCATCATCCGACGCATGCGTTCGCCCCGTCTCAATCGACGCCATCGACATGGCGTCGTCAAAGTCGTCGTCATCATCGACATTGCGCATCTTGCGCCCTCCTGCTCGTGGCAACGTCGGGTCAGCAGCTCTCATGACTCTCATCATCACGCGCTCCCTTATGAACCAACGGAGCAGAGCAAAATGACGAATGGCGCTCACCTGACTTCTTCTTGGCCATGCTGCTGCTGTATAAGCCCGCTGCGTAATGGGTGTCTGCGCAATGCTGTTCCGCCCCCTTGTCTTTGCTTCACGGAATGAGTGAAGCCACCGTTGCGGCCGTTGCTTTGTCTCGGTCGCTCCTACTTTCCTATCTTTGTCTCCGCATTTTGTTCTCAGTGTCTCATGTGAATCTAGTGGTTCCAACGTTCATTTACAGCCAATCACAAGGAAGTGAGGTGCTAACCCAATTTAACCGATTAGTTATCGAATCTGAGGGCGTTAAACCGCCAAACTCAGAGTGAAGGCTAGTTCATAAACCGTATCTTTTTGACGAATCATAGTGCTGCTGTCAAAGTGTAACCTGAAAAGGTTATGCTGCTGAGCTGCAGATTCCTCTATGAATGCATATCCTTATACGTTTGATTAACGCAGCAAAGATATCCCCTCTAGAAATGGAAGTGGCGTGAGGGGGCTGGTTGCTGCAATCGAATGCGGCAAACAATCTCGAATACGCAACCGGCACAAAGAAGCAGCTCAGCGCACACGAACTGGTACGTAGGGATAAGGCGCGTTCGTGGGTTTGGATAGCAGTAGCGCATGCGAAGGCGCTGTCTTTGCCCTCACTCATATCCAACTTCTGGCTGTATCTGGTTGCGCTAACGACCGCTTTTCACTGGGTTTGTGTTGGACGGCATCAGATCGCAGGTGACGGATCTTTCCCTCCGCCCTTTCGATCTCGTTTCGCCGACTTGTTTTTTTCTCCTGCAGCAAGAAGACGCGCATCAAGGTCAGCACTCTTAACGCACGCTTTGCGCCGTACCCACGACTCGAACACCGTCTCGTTTGTGCGCGCGACCACAAGTTACGAGAAGCAACCATGAGCGCGAAAGCGGTGACCGCCGGGGATGTGAATGAAACTGCTGATGGTGTGCGCAATTTGGTGAATGTCACAGACAACGCAATGGACGTCGACGAGGCTGGACCGAAGATCGATGAGAGTCTCTACAGCCGTCAGCTCTATGTGATGGGCCACGAGGCACAGATGCGCATGGGCGCGTCGAACGTGCTGATCATCGGGCTCAACGGGCTTGGTGTGGAAATCGCGAAAAACATTATCCTGGCCGGTGTCAAGAGTGTGACGCTGCATGACGACACGCCGGCGTCACACCTCGACTTGGCGGCGCAGTTTTACTTGACGGAGGAGGATATTGGGCAATCGCGCGCGCAGGCCTCGTCCAAGAAGCTCGCTGAATTGAACCCATATGTTCACGTGCAGCACCACTCGGGCGAGGTCACCGAGGATTTTCTCAAGCAATTTCGGGTAAGTGTCTAGCCTTTCGTCATGTCGTACGATGGAGCTCGTTCATTCATTTCTTGTGCTTTCTTTGCGGAATCATTAGGCTGTCGTGCTTGTCAACTCGACGCTGAAAGAGTCACTGCGCATCAACCAGATCTGTCACGTGCACTCGATTGCGTTTGTGTCGACGGAAGCGCGCGGTGTGTTTGGGTCGGTTTTCTGTGACTTCGGCGACGAATTCGTGGTGTCGGACCGCGATGGCGAGCAGCCTGTTAACTGCATGGTGACGTCGATTTCCAACACCACGCCTCCGCTGGTAACAGTGAGTGACGACACGCGCCACCAACTGGAGACTGGAGACTACGTCACTTTCCGTGAAGTCAAGGGTTTCCCATTCCTCAACGAATGCAAGCCACGACGAGTTACCGTGACGGGTCCATTCACATTCACGTTGGATATCCTTGATGAAGAAGATGAAAAACTGTTCGCAAACGGATCTCCTTCTGCTGGCGGATACGTGACTCAAGTGAAGCAACCACTGACTGTCAAGTTCAAGCCGTTAACCGAGGCGCTTGCTGCACCAGGCGAGTTCCTCATCAGTGATTTTGCCAAGTTCAATCGCCCCGAGCTGCTCCACTTCGCCTTCCAAGCGTTAGACGCATACCAGGCCAAGCACCAAGGAGGCTACCCGAAGCCAGGATCGGTCCAAGACGCCGACGAAGTTTATGCGATCGCAGTAAACTTGAACAAGGAGGCGGCGGCGTCGGGACGCTTTTCCATCGACCACCTGGAGACTGAAGAAGCAAAGAAGGTGATTCGTGGCCTTGCATCGGGCTCATCTGGCGTGATCTCACCGATGGCTGCGTTCCTTGGAGGCATTGTTGGCCAAGAAGCGCTCAAGGCGTGTAGTGGTAAATTCACTCCTATCCAGCAATTCTTCTACTTTGATGCCGTGGAGTGTCTTCCTGATTCGGTGTATTCGGGAAACACGGACGAGTTCGCGCCGACTGGGTCGCGCTACGATGGCCAGATCGTTGTGTTTGGAAAGACCCTTCAAGAAAAGATCCGCAACCTGAGTTTGTTCCTTGTCGGAGCTGGTGCGATTGGTTGTGAAATGCTCAAGAATTGGGCCATGATGGGCGTTTCCACGGGCAAGGACAGTGTAATCCATATCACTGATATGGACACAATTGAAAAGTCGAACTTGAATCGCCAGTTCCTGTTCCGCTCAAAGGATGTGCAGCAAGCCAAGTCGACCGTCGCTGGACGATCGATCAAGGAAATGAACCCGGAGGTGAATGTCAAGTCGTACGTTGCACGTGTTGGTGCAGACTCCGAGGCTCAATTCAACGACGAGTTCTTTGAGTCCCTTTCTGGTGTGTGCACTGCGCTTGACAACGTGGAAGCGCGTCTGTACATGGACCAGCGGTGCTTGTTCTATGGGCTCCCAATGTTTGAGTCCGGCACGTTGGGAACGAAGGGCAACACCCAGATTGTCGTGCCTCACAAGACTGAGAACTACGGTGCGTCTCGCGATCCACCAGAGAAGAGCATTCCAATCTGTACGTTGAAGAACTTCCCGAATGCCATTGAGCACACGCTGCAATGGGCTCGTGATTGGTTTGAAGGTGAATTCTTCCAGGCGCCGTCGGACGTCAACCAGTATCTGTCTGGACCCGAGTTTATCAAGCAGCTGAATGATCAACAAAACACCAAACTTGAAACGCTGGAGCGATTGAAGCAGTCGCTGGTTGATCAACGCCCAGCGTCCTTTGAAGACTGCATCTCGTGGGCCCGTTTCAAATTTGAGGATCTTTTCAGCAACCAAATCAAGCAGTTGCTGTACAACTTCCCGCTCGACCAAGTCACTACGTCAGGCACACCATTCTGGTCTGGCCCGAAGCGTCCTCCAACTGCAATCACGTTCGATGTGAACGACTCTGTCCATTTGGACTTTGTTGTAGCTGTTGCCAACAGTAGGGCCAAGAATTACGGACTGAAGGGACATCATGATCGAGAAGCTATTGCCAAGGTGCTGTCCGGCATTCACGTCCCAGCGTTTGCTCCACGTGATGGTGTGAAGATCGCCGCGTCGGACGCTGAAATGAAAGAGGACTCGAACGCGTCAAGAGTCGATAACCCTGATGCTCAGGCTGAGTACATCTTGAATGCTCTGCCAAAACCAGACAGCCTTGCAGGCTACCGCATGGAGCCCATCGAGTTCGACAAGGATGACGATTCTCACATGGAAGTCATTGTTGCGACGTCGAACCTGCGAGCGCGCTCGTACAAGATCCCCGAAGCGGACATGCACAAGTCGCGTTTCATTGCCGGAAAGATTATTCCAGCGATTGCGACGACGACGGCTTTGGTCACAGGCCTTGTGTGCTTTGAATTCCTCAAGGCGTTCCAAGACAAGCCACTGGACCACTTCAAGAACGGCTTTGTGAACCTCGCTCTCCCACTTTTTACATTCTCGGAGCCGATTGAACCGAAGACGACCAAGACGATGTTGAAGGGTGAAGAATACAAGTGGACGGCGTGGGATCGCATCGAAGTTGACATTGGCGACATCACGTTGAAGGAGTTCTTGGCGTACTTTGACAAGGAGTACGGGGCCGAAGTGTCGATGCTTTCGTACGGTGTCACGATCTTGTACGCCATGTACTCGGCAAAGTCTCGCTCGAAGGAGCGCATGGCGATGAAGATCTCGGAGTTGGTGGAGACGGTGACGAAGAAACCGATCGACCAGAACTTGAAGTACCTGATCCTGGAAGTGTGTGCGATGGACGCCGACGGCGAAGACATTGAACTCCCATACCTGCGCTACCACTACAAGCACTAGGAGGCGAGCGGCATGAGCGCAAGTTGCGCGTTTTTCTAGTTTGCATTTCCTGAGTAGTAATGAGATGAGAGAGAATAAATACAAAGCAAACTCAACATATGTCGACTTATTACTGGGTCTCGCTAAGTAACTTGACAGTAATACCGGTATTTTCACTAGAAAAACCGGTACGTACCGCCGGCAAAAAATCAAAGAGCACACACCCCAAACAGCAAAAGAACCAAGGAAGATATGGCGCTGAACATCGAGTTCAATGGGCAGAGCAAGCGCGTGCGCGTGACACCAGCAACCACGATGGTAGAGTAGCTCTCGCCTACGTGTGTACTTATTATGCATCTCTTTGCGCACGTGCTGGTGCTAATGCTGTCATGCAAATTGTTAGTTTCAAGTGTTGGAAGACGCGCGCGGACAATTCACGCTCACGGATGCGATGCAGTACCAGCTCTTGCACCGCAACCGCGTGGTGGACCTCTCGATCCCGTTCCGATTGACAGGTATCTCGAACAACGCTGTGCTCGAGATACAGGAGCTGGCGAGCGGAGCGAAGGAAGCGCTGCCGCAGCAGGTGCGCGTGTGCGTGCAGATGACGGACGGCAAGCGCGTGCAGTCATCTTTCGGAAATGATGCGACGATTGAGAGCATCTTGGTGTTCTTTAAGCTTCTCCCGTCGACACTGGATGTGAGTATACAGCCCACCGTGAGCTTGTACTGGAAAAGGCGATTATTAATGCTAAGTGGCGTGGATGGTGCTGTGTTGGTCATTGCTGTTGTAGTTTTCTTTGAGCTATATGCAGCGCGAGATTCTCGCCGACGCGTTTGCCAGCACGAACCTAAAAGGTGCGTACTCATCGATGTTTCCTCATCATAATCTTTGTGTTGCCTAGTCAGCTTACATCTCTATCACTACTGTCATGGGTACATTTTAGAGCTTGGGATCGTGAGCGGCTCAGCGATCTTTCGCGTCCAGGCATCTCAAAGTAAAGCGCCGGCGAGTGCGTCTCCAATTGCGGAGCCAGCTAGAGCACAGGCTGCGCAAGTTGCATCAAATGTATCAGCTCCGGGGCCAAAGGAAGAGGAGAAGCCGCGAGCTCCAGTGGTGCCAGCGCAGTCTGCTCCTCCAGCGGCCCCTGTCCAAGCCCCACAGTCGGCGTTCGTAAACGACGGCGATGAGGAAATGAAAGAGTCGAGTGTCCTCGAAGACGCCTTTGCGCCTGTGAAGAAACTGGGTAGCTACGAGGCTTTGCAGCTGCTTCGCGATAACTGCTTCGATGCGACTGCCCGCGGCGCGATTCCGACGCTCATGAAGATCGTCACGAACATTCTGTCTTACCCAGGTATGGAACCTTTTCTACATAACTTGCTGATAGTTGAGCGTGAGATACTTACTTGGTTGTGACTTGCGTGTCTTAGACAATGAAAAGATGCGCTCGATTCGAGTTTCGAATGCGGCGTTCCAGCGTTCGGTCGGCTCGCTGAAAGGAGGGATTGAGTTTCTGGAATCCGTGGGATTCACACTGGATCAGGAAACGCAATGTCTGGTTTTGAAGTCTGCCGCTGATACAAAAAGTCAACTCGAAGAAGGGCTTCGTTTACTCAACAATGAAGCCGATGATCTGAACATTGAGGAGAGCAAGATACCAGTGGTCGTTGTGCCAAGAGCTGCCGACCCAGATTTCGATGTGTACAAGCCACAGATCACTCGAATGCAGGTATGTGACCACTGCTTTCTTTTGATTTAGCGTAAGGGGGGCGTAATCCTACCCTACCGTGCACTATATTGGCGATTGTAGGCGCAACCAAGAGGACCGAGCGTGACCGAAGTCCTCGTCGACAATCTCAAGAGCAAACAGGATCAGCTTGTTGGCCATGAGAAGCCTCCGAGAAACACAAGTGTCACCCTGCCTGGACGTCAGAGTGCGGCTTCCTTCATTCCTTCCGCAGCTTCGACAATGGACGTTGATATGGACGAAGGTGAGCATCCAAGCGATTCCCGCATTCTGATATCGACGTTGAAAGCCAAGCGTGCCGAAATGGAGAAAGCAAAGGTTTGTACGCACTTGATTCTCCATTTTTTACGTCGAAACTTGTGTACTCACCAAGTCTTACAACGTACAGAACTTCCGCACGCAAGCGATGCGTGAACTGGATGAGCTCAAGAAGAAAAAAGTGTTCCAGACGACGTTGATTCGCGTCCAATTCCCTGATAGAGGTTGGTGCCGATGACTGTGAATGGCCTTTGTGGTTTAACCTACGGTGGCAGTATTGTTTTTTTGAAATCGTGCGTGGTGTGTTTGTATCTGTTTTATTTATGCAGTTGTGTTGCAGGCCGCATTCCACCCAAACGAGACAGTACAAGATGTCGTGGACCATGTGCGAGAGAGTCTCCAGCAAGCGTTTTCAGGAAACCAATTTTATCTCTACATCACGCCACCGACGCAGAAGCTCGACCCTCGAAAGACGCTCGCGGAACTCAACCTTGTCCCAGCCGCGCTAACGTACCTTTCCTGGATCGATGCGCTCCCGTCGCTCGAGCAGTCAGCGAGCGGATTTTACTTGCGCGATGAGCTAGTACGAGTAACCAAGTTACGATGGAATATTGTGATGCAGTGAATGATTCTCACTTTAGCTGTGTTCTAATCTGTGCGCTCAGGTGGCCGATGAGTATGCAGAGACAAAGGAGAGCGAAGGCAACGTGGCTACGATAGCCTACCCCAAACCAATTTCCCTAGAAGCACCACCAGCAAAGGTGGAAACAAGTGACGCTAGAAGCGACGCTGCTGCTCCGAAATCCTCCAGTGCAGCAGCGAAAGGAAGCTCCGGCAAGAAACCCTCGTGGCTCAAGCTCTCCAGATAAAGCCATTTCTAACCATGGGAGAGCACGAAGTCGATCTTACGAAGACCTTTTTTGAAAACAGTGCGACGTCATCATTCAAGACTACGAAAATGGTTTTAATTGCCCGTAATAAAGGTGATTTATTTGTTTTACAATCTACCACAGCTCTGGAAATTCTTGGTGTATGTCTGTGTGTTGTATTTATTTACTCTTCTTTCTTGGCAGCTCCGTTCGAAGCTGACACTTTCGAAGGGGACGCGGTTTCCGTATCGGTGCTCGCAGGAGAAAGCACACGAGTGCCATTGGTTCCATTTGCTGCTTCCTTCTTCACCTTTGTCGTCCCTGGAGCAGCGACTTTGTGAATAATCTTCGCATCTTTCAACTCCTTACGCTTCAAGAAATCAAAGCCACGGGTCGCATTCCGCGCAAGGAACAGGTGGTTCTGTTTCACCCACTTGAGCTCTCGCGGCGCTGGACCCGTGCGCACAATCGCCTTGCTGCCCATATTCGCATCGCCGGTGCCACTGACCTGCGCCGTCAGCGAGAGACGCCGCGCCATGGACTTGACTTCCTTGTTTTGCTGAATCTTCTCCTGCTTCATCGCGCGCTTCTCCTTTTCCTTCAGCTCCTTCTTCGTGAGTTTCCGCTGCGGTTCGCCTGCGCCGCTGTCGTGATTAATTTTCTCGGGTGCCATCGTGCCGCGACAGTTTTTCGACTTGCAGTGGCATTTCCACTCCATCGCCTGCTTGGTGTGGAACTGGTAATCGTACGACAACTCTTCACCGGCCTTGATATCCTTCAGCGCCGTGATCGCGATCCGGTTCACACCCTTGACGCGCCACTTCAAGAGATGGCAGTTCGGGTCACACGAGTGGTTGATATAGCGAGACACGCTGCCTTTCTTCCGCGCGTCAATGTACACGCCCTTTTCGAGCTCCATGATGTACATGTTCTTGTCCTCAGGCGTGTTCTTCGCATGATCCAGTAGCCGTCGCTCTTTCTCCTCTTCGTTGATCACTTCACCGACGTACTCGATGACCAAGCGACCAGCCTTGACCGGCTCGGTGACACGCAACCCCCACCCTTTTTCTTGGGTGTGGAATTTCTCAAAGCCCGGGTACATCTTCTGGTGCAGCGCGCGGTTCCCGCATTCCTCGCCGAGCGTGCAGTTTGATTCTTTGTTTTGCTTGGTGAACTTCATCCCGGGAGTCGGCGCCGAACCAAAGCACTCGGTGAAACTCAGTCGGTTGATGCAGTCGTCGCCACAATAGTTCTTGCACACGCACTCGGGCGAGTCCTCGAGCCCAGACACCTTGGGCGGCTTGAATGTGTACACGTTCTTCGTGAGCTTTCGATACGGTGGCGCCTGCGAGAGCACGTCATCGACCACGCTGCGCGGCAAGCGGAAGTGGTGGCAGTCGTCTCGGTCGATCATATCTGGTTCCGCTTTCGGCACGAAGAGCACCGGGAACTGATTCAAGTCTACGACCACAGTGTCGGTATCTGGATCGTCAAAGTAAAACGACGGGATCCTCGGCAGTTTATCGTTCGGGTGCTTGGAACACAGCAGTCCGACCGAGTTGTACCGCGCACTCGGCGGCACACAGTGCGGATGGTACGCCACTGGACACTTTATACAACACATGTAGTCCGACACCTTCTTCCTGTTTTCACACACGGCACAGGCGTGGCGCGGGCACCGGAACGGCGCATCGAACTCCAGCAGCTCCTCGTCGATCGTGCCGTCTTTCGGTCGCTTGAATCGCTTCGAGAGCGGATTCGAGTTGATGCAGCTCTGATGGTAGAATTTGCCACACGACGGCGCACCGCACCGAAAGACACCGCCTTTTTCACCGATCGTGCCGTTGCGACCGCACATGAAACACTTCTGCTCGTTCGTTCGGCACTGTTCACAAAGCCATTCCTTGCCTCCTGGCGCAGACTCAATGCCTAGACACGAAAAGTGGTACGACGTCAGACAGCCACCGTCACACAGGATCATGTCCGTGAGCTCCTCGTCCTCGATTTGTCCACAGGCACCGCAGAGATCGTCTTCCAGCACCGTCGGCGGTGACGGAGCTGCTGCTTTCTTCTTGCCTGCTGCCGGCGCCGTTGGGGGCCTTTTCGAGGCCGCATCATTGACAAGACGCTTCGTGATCTTTCGACCAGAGCGGGTTGCGCCGACTGCGACGAACGTTGACACAAGTTCTGCCTGCGCGACGGACTCGGTAAAGCCGATGCTGTTCAGTCGCTTCGCCTCGTTTTCGCCTGTAGTGTCCTCACTCGTTTCACGGCCGCGCTTGCGTCTTTCCAAACGCGTGTCATGCTCAGCCCAGGCTTGCGCCGCTTCCGACGCGCGGGGTGCAATTCGCGCATACGACTCTGTCGTGATCACTTCGTCTTGCTTCTTGTTCCAGCCCATGTAGTGCATAACAAACCTGTTCTCACCGACATCCTCGACCTTTGCAGCAAGCCACTTCTTCGTACGCACGCAGAACATATCCACGGCGTCGCCCGTCTTCAACTGCGCATAGAACTCGGGACCAACCGGTTCTCCCGTGCGTTCCGGCAAAAGCGCTGCTGTTTCATTTAGCTCAGCGCCACCCACAGTCTCAGCGTCTTCCATCTCCACATCACCCTTCAAGCCCTCATCGGCGCCATCGGTCTTCGACGTCGTGCTGCCATTGATGGCGTGTGTCAATCCTGCGGCGTCTCCATCGGCCTCCTCCTTCTTTGCGGACGCCGCTGCCGACGCACCGGCGCTGGACTGAGCGTCAGTGGGCGGCGCAGACGCTGGGTCCGCAGCTGCAGGAGCGTCGTTGCGCGCGTCCTGCTGCGCGGCGTCAAGGGCGCGCATCTCCTCCATGGCTGGCGGCGATGCGAATTGCGCGCGCAGTTTCACTCACTCACACCACCAGATGCCATTGCGCGCCATTTTTATCCAAGGAGGAGGGGGGGGCTACTTTAGTAAAAACCTTGGACGAAAGAAAAAACCTTGCGTTATTTTTTGCAAACACACCAGTAAAGCAAGGATGCTACTGATTATTTGTGAGATGCTTGAGGGTCGTTTTAACTGTGAGCAGAGGCGAATGTGGAAGAGTGAGTAGACCTACAAATGCGGGAGTATGTGTAAAATGGGCCATGACAGACAGTAATTAGTGCGATTGGTTCAACCAATGTGATTTTGCCAAAAGTGGGGGTCATTGCTATTTCCAGTGTGGTCTACATACATCTCGTGACATTACAGTATCTAGTTTGTCACAAGACAGTGCTCTTATTGAAGCCCCTTGTCGACAGAATCGTGTTCCGCCATGTCGTTCAATTGACAAGCAAGCGGTTTGTACCCATCCGAGCTTTATTTATGGTATTATGGTACAGTTAGAGTCGCGGATCGTAAATTATAGATACACAAGCTGGAAATGGTCAATGGTCGACACTGAAAGTCATATATGCACCATAAATACATTTTTCGTATATAGTAGAGCAACCGTATATAATGGAGCGACAAACATTCGCACGATGCCTTTCGTGACATTGCATCTGCTGCGCCAAACATGGCGGCGCCCGAATGAATGCGGTAGTGGCGCATGCGGGTCGTCTTGTCATGAGGCTTGCACTGCTGCAGCCATGGCCGGTGGCTGTGCGTCTCGAGCGCAGTGAAGTCCAGTGCTGTGCGAAGCCATGTTCTTCCAAGTACGGTACGTCTATTCATTGTGAGGAAGGACGACAATGGCGCAGAGAATTACTTGGCTTAACAAACTTGTGTAAATGCGTATTCTTATATGGAGAATACATGCAGAATTTCAACACTATACGGTGGCATTGCACTGAGGACAATGGCTGACAAAGAATGCCTAACAGCCTCGCCGATGGAACTGCCCAACGTAAATCATAATAATGCTATTTGCAAGCAGTATGCTGGCGCTCACATGCTACAGGTGAGCGACGCTACAGACTGCCCCAGGAACCATATTTCTGAAAAATCAAGCCAGCTTTGCGCTGACACATGCAGAAAAGTCGTTCTATCAACGTACTCTTCGCCGCCAGACACCTTTGTCTCTAAATAGTCGTTACTCGTACACACTTCTCGGACGAGCATGGATGGCACGAACGGCTACGAACGCTTGTGCACATAACACGCTTCTTGCATTCGACGTGTTTCGTCGGTGGACAGCAGTCGGTTCTTGTCGTACAAACGACCCGATGGGTGGGTGGGAGCGTGACACGAACTCACGCACCCAACTGCCCGTTCTCCGCTGTCGACTCTTCACGAGCGCACGCTTCATAGCGCTGTACCGCACAGCGCTCGCCCCGCCGGGCTCGACTCTTGTGTCAACCGCATGGCTTTCCCACGATCTCTCTGCTGCTGTAAGGCCGGATGGACGGAACCACTGGCTCGTCGTCCACGCTGCTTCTTGCTCACACACACACGCACACACCCCGCCCTGGTGCTCCCTCCCCGCCCCGAACGCCACAAGTTTTCGCACTAGCTCCTCTCGGAGACCGCCGATTGGCGGAATTTTTGACCGGCAACGCGCTGATTGGCTCGTCGTTTTCGCGGGTCAATTTCGTATAATTTTCGGCGTTAACGCACAACTCACATCCGTAAACTACACGTAGTTTTCACTCGCTCGTTTCTGCTTTATCTGTGTGCAGCCACATTCTGTAGGCAAAGTATTAATCAGCCAATTGAAGTTTACCTTCCAGCAATGAAAACTACGCGTAAACTACTCTCCATTTTTTTGAATGTGGGCACTTTTGCTGTCCGTGGTGGCGCGCGCGCGCTCCTATTTTAAAAAGCCTGGGGGGAGGGGAGGAGGGGGGGATTGTGGAAAAGCGCGCCTCGTTCCGTCCCCCCAGTAAAGAAAAAGACGCAACGAGTCAAAGCCTCTCTCTCTCTCAGCAGCTTCCCCGCTCTCTCTCTCAGTCAGTCCAGCATGGCCGAAGAAACCAAAGCCACGTCGTCCCCGAACCCGAAGGCCGCCGCGCCGGAGAAGGCGTCCACACCCGCCAAGGCGGCCACCCCAGCGGCCACGCCCGTGAAGGTTGACACTGACAAGGCCGAGAAGGCCGACAAGCCAGCTGCTCCAGTCACGCGCTCACCAGCCAAACGTCAGGCCAAGACCGCGGCTGCGACCAAGAAGGCCGCCGTCGTGCCAGTGGCCGCGGCGCCAAAGCCAAAGAAGGTGGCTGCCGCTAAGCCTGCGGTGGCCGGCGAGGCCGGTCCATCGTACTTTGAGTTGATCGTGGACGCGATCACGTCGCTCAAGGAACGCAACGGTTCGTCGCGCCAGGCGATCCAGAAGTTCGTGGAGGGCAAGAAGGCGAACTACGCGAGCCACTTTGTGAACAAGGCACTCCGCACGGCTGTGGAGGGCGGTAAGCTTGTGCAGATCAAGGGTTCGTACAAGTTGGCGCCAGCGCTGAAGAAGCCAGCTGCCAAGAAGGCCAAGTCTGCGAAGGTGTCGGCCAAGTCTGCCACGACCGTGAAGAAGGTGGCGAAGAAGCCTGTTGCCAAGACTGCCGGCAAGGCAAAGACCGCCGCGTCGACCAAGAAGGTTGCGTCCAAGAAGGCTCCAACAACGAAGAAGGCTGCTACCAGCACGAAGAAGGCTGCCACGAAGAGTGGCAAGCCAGCGAAGGCTGCTGCTTCCAAGAAGGCTTCTGCCAAGACGACCAAGAAGGTCGTGGTGAAGAAGGCCGCCAAGGGTGCCGCGAAGAAGAAGTAAATGGCTTTCACTCTGTGAATATTGCCGTTGCTTGTTCCTCGGTATGTCGCCAGTCTCATGAATCCGCAGTTTTGTATCGTGTCAAGCTGATACGATGGCGATGTGGCGACCGTGGCAAGCAAGCGACGGAGTCGATTCACTCGGATAGCGTCTGCTTTTTCCAATTGGACGTTCAAACAAATTCTCTCAAGGTCGGTGTTTGCGTGGATGTACCAACGTGCCAGTTTCTGCAGCTGGCACATTTTTTTCCTCGGTGTTTTTTAACACCACCCATTGTGAAGATGAAATTTGCTATCTCGCTGTGCTGTGCGCTCAAATGCGTGTCGTATCTTCTTGGTATGCAATGTTTCCAGTCAGTAGTGGCGTAGCTATTTGTACGAGTTTGTCGAGCCTTTCACTATAAATCAAACGAGGTATGCGGAGTCCATCACATTAGTGTAGAAGGAAGAAAAGACTGCGGCCCAGCATCAATAGTTAGACAAGCGTCAAGTCGAGTGGGAGCGGAAAATGGGAGATGCTGTTTTGGAGCGAACGTGGGACATTGGCCTCGTTCCGAGAACTAGCGTGTGTGGACAGAGCAGCAAAAGCGAAGCACATGCGACGTTGGAGTTGAACTGCTCAGCGAATGATACGCGGACGGGCTGGAGAGAAGCAGCAACAAGTACAAGCGCTCGATGCATCCAAGGTGTCCGACATAGCGCATAGTCATTCACATGTCCGCACTTATAAATAGGTGGCGATCCGAGTGTTCGGCCATGCGTCGGTGCTTTTTCCGCGGCTCGCGCGTCAGCGACAGTACGGCTGCTTCTGATCTGCTGCAGAAGAAATGGGATCGCGTGCCAGTCAAGCAGTGCGCCAGTTTTGGCGGCGCTCCTTGCCCGATACGGACGGAAGCTGCTGTTTCAAAACGCAGGCATGCGGCGGGTATTTTTGTGCGCTCTCTACGCACGATCTCGCGGAAAAGTTGATTTGATCCCGCGATCTTGGCGCGCTGGCGTCTTTATTCGCATGGTGCAGGGAGTAACGCACCGAGCAAGCGCCAGCATTCCCAAGAGAAGCATTCCGCAATCTTCACTGCGCAGCGCGAGTCCTCCGGCCCAACAGTGCGAACTCTGTCCGAGCCACCATGGCAAAGTTACTTCGACATGCAGCAGTACTGGCGATCTCCTTGCTGACGGTCGTGGCGATGGAGCAGCAAGAGACGAGCACGACCGGCATCGTGACCGTGGACGTCGGCGTGGGCTGCGACAAAGGCGCGTACCCGCTGCCCAACACCAACACGACGTTCACGATCACCGCGCCAGCGGGCGACTTCATGGCGCTCAACTTCACCAACTTCAACCTGCCACCGGACGACGTCGTGACCATGTACGCGACGGACAACAACAGCAGCGAGAAGCGCGTGTTCCGCTTCCGTGGGGACGAGACTAAGTCGACATTCATGACCGAGTCCATGGCCACGCGCTCGCTGACCGTGGAGCTCATGACGAGCGGCGCGGCGGCGGTGGCAGACCCCATGACGCCCATGTTCTGCAAGGGTTTCACAATCGGCAGCTACCGCAACTTCGCTCAGCCGGCCAACAACAAGCTCTCGAACGTCGAGGAAGTGTGCGGCAGCGACGACACGAAGGAGGCGGCGTGCTTCAAGCTGGACGGCGACGCGTACGTGCGCAGTCGGCCCGTAATCCGCATGCTCATCCACAAGGAGGACGGCAGCTATTTCTGCACGGGCTGGCTCGTGGGCTGCGAGGGCCACGTGATCACCAACAACCACTGCATCGGGACGCAGGCGCACGCGAGCGCCACGCAATTCGAGTTTGATGCCCAGGGCGCGTCCTGCAACACGCAGTGCAACTCGCCACTAGCGTGCACGGGCGACGTGCGCGCGCAGTCGGCGACGCTCATCGCGACCAGCGTCGACTTGGACTACACGCTCGTCAAGCTGGACATCAACTGGTCGAACGAGTACGGGTACTTACAGCTCCGCGAGACTGGCGCCGTGTTGGATGAACGCATCTACGTGCCGCAGCACCCGAGCGGCTGGGGAAAGCGCATCGCCATGAAGACCGACAGCGACTTTGGCAAAGTCACGTCGCTCACGACGGGCGGATGCGCGCCGGACCAAGTCGCATACGACCTCGACACCCGTGCTGGGTCCTCGGGCTCGCCTATTATCGCGTGGGCAGACAATGCGGTCGTCGCGCTCCACCACTGCGGCGGATGCCCCAACACGGCCATCAACATTTACAAGATCGTCAACGACCTGCGCTCGCAGAACCTGCTCCCAAAGTGCGCGCTCTACGCGCCTCCGACGCCTGCGCCAACGACGGCGGCTCCGACTTCCGCTCCAACGTCGGCACCACCCATTTCGGTGCCAGCCCCATCATCTGTGACCCCAACGACGCAAACCAAAGTTGACGGCACGATCTTCGCGACGGCGACGACGACTTCTGTGGATTACATCGACATCACGGTCTCAGCGAGCGCCAACGTCGAGTTTGACATCCTGTCAATGGAGCAAGTCAGCAACGGCAATGGCGCGAGCTACACTGACGTGAATGGCGACTGCAATGCCGCGTACATCGACTCGCGGATCATCCTGTTCCAAGTCAACAGCGCCGGAGCGATCACGGAAGACGGTGTCGTCGCGAGCAACTCCGATGCCTCCAACGGGTACGGACTCGCCGATGGCTCCGTGAGCTCGGCCGACTCGTACTTGTCTCTCTCGCTCGTGAAGGGAACCTACCGACTTGCCGTGGGAACTGCGTCCATGTCGAAGTCTGACGCCGTCAAGAAAGTGAACGGTGTGTCTAAGCTGCCGATCGTGTGCGACGGCAAAGTGTCCAACTACGGCAGCTACCGTCTCACGGTCTCATCTTCGGTGTCTGTGCAAGTGACGTCCCCAGGCAGCTATATTGGCTCGCAGTGCGCGACAGCGAACGCGCTGATACCCTACTCTTCGTGCTTGTACCACACGGAGGCTGCGCTCACCAAGGCCGTGGTCGCCGAGGGCACCATCGTGCGCCAAAGCAGCTCTGTCAGCGTCGACTACATCCCGTTCTCGCTCCCATCCTTCAGTCGCGTGACGATAGAGGTGTCGTCGTTCGGCACGGCCGATGGCGGCACGTACTACGACTTCAACGGCTTTTGCAACAGCGCGTACATCGACCCAGCCATGTATCTGTTCCGCGCCAATCCCGGCAACACACTCACGTCGGCCGATTTGATTTACGCCGGAGACGACGACGACAACTTTGCGCTCCGTACAGGCCGCCATTCCGTGAGCTTTCGGGACCCATTTGCGTCACTGGCGCTGCCTGTAGGCAGCTACGTGCTCGTCGTGGGGCGGTACCCGCTGAGTGTCGACGATGCGATCGCGAGAGCGAGCAAGACCTCGGTGGACAAGTTCACGCCCGAATCCTGCGGCATCAAGACCAATCGCGGCAACTACCTCGTCACGTTCGGCTCGGCCGTGTCGCTCGCGTCCATGACGTCGCCAAACACGTTCACGGGCACCAAGTGCACGCCAAACCTGACCACGAACCTTTGCCCCAAGTGAGAAGGATCCAAGACCAGCGGAAAAGTGTCGACGTGCAGTGTCTGCTTGTGTTTGATTTACATTTTCTGCTTTTACTTTATTCAATCTATACTTTCACATTCTCCCACTCTGAGCCAAAATACTTGGAAACACATACAAAAAAGCAATCGTCTTCATAGGACTCTTCTCAAACATGCACTAGCAGTTCATAGTTACCTGGGGGTGCACTCAGCTCGAGTTGTTTAGTCGCTGGTGCGATGGGTGAGCGGAAGATGCGCGACGCGATTCGTGAACTCGGCCTCCATGGCGTCGCCTTGCATCACGTCAATCTGCGTGAGGCTGCAGTGCGCGATGGGCGCGCCGAGCTGGATGATATCCTTCGAGACGCCGTAGCACTGCGCAATGCAGAACTGGATGAAGCTCGCGTGGCAGACGATGATCTTGAACTTCTCCAGCGGCCGCACGGGGTGCAGTCGATGCTTCTTTCTCGAGGACGACGACGTGCCTCGGCCGTTGTCGTCCGAGCGGCAAATGTACTCGAACGCCATCTGGTGCATCGTGTCGCGGTACTCTTGGCGGAACTCGGTATCTACGGTCGTGGGGGCGCCTTCTTCGAGGAAACTGCATACGTACTTCTTCTTGACCCAGGGCAACGCCGTGGCAATCCTGGACGCGGTCTCGACCGTGCGTCGGAGTCCGCCATAGATGAGCGTGACGTTGTACTCATTCCCGCGTTCTGCGAGGAGCTGCTGATTGAGAAACCTCGCGGTCTGTTCGGCCTGGTCATGACCACGTTCCGTGAGCTTCTTCTCGCGATCGCTGATGCGAAACAAGATGTTTTCCGTCTCGCCGTGGCGGATGAAAATCAAGTGTGTCACACCCTGGCTGCGGTCGGGAGTATTGGCCGTAGTGCTGCTGTCGTCGCTGCCATTGCTCTTGCAGTTTGCCGGAGATCGCTCTCTGCGCAGCGCTCGAGGAAAGAACACGTTCTCCATAGGCTCCGCTGTCGCCAGGAAGAAGAGCGGCGAAAGTGCCGGCCGAGCCATCGACTTGTGCAACACCTTGCTGTCCACAGGGGACATGGATGCGAGTTGGATACCCCACCACCACAGGAACAGGTCGCGCTTCGTGGAGAACCGCAAGATGCGACGCTTCTGCTGGCCCTGGTACAGATGCTTGATCTCGAGCAGGTGGTCGTGGATGTCGAGAAACGTGATGTCGCACTTGGTGATCGGGATCAGCTTGCGCTTGCGGTCGACGACCTTGTCCTTGAACTTGCGCAGGATCACAACGCCGTGGTACAACTCGGCCCAGCACGGGCGCCACGTCGTGATGCCCATGTGCGGCTTGCGGAACTCGACGCAGCCGCAGAGCAGGAACTCGTCGTGGCCCTTGATCCTGCTCACGGCGTAGTCGTGCTCAGACACGGGGCGCGCTGACGTGTCTTCGGAAAAGTAGAGCTCCACCTCGTCGATCGTGTATCTCCGGGTAGAGCTCGTGGGTATCACGGGCCGCGCGGGCGTGGGCGTCGGGTAGTACGTGTCCCCTTCCTGCGGCGTGTGCTCGTCCACGTGCTCCGAGAAGTGCACGTGCGGTCGGTCGCGCGTGCGCGCATTGCGCAGGCGCTTGCGGAACTGCGGCCCGCGGCGGTCGTCGCCGCTCAACGGAGCCATTGCGGCTTGCTGTCAATTCGTAATCTGCCAAGTGGGCCTTCTTTCCTTGAGAGAGAGCGGATATTTGCCCCGCGGAATGTAGTTTACCACGTGGATGTGCAGGGGTTATCTTTCCGTCAATGGGTTTAACGCCTGCGGTACTGTAATTTGCCCAATCTGCTGAGGTTTTGCCCAGTGTATGTACAGTATGCAACAGCAAATGACCCCATGGTGGGTGGGTCCAATTTCCAGAGTAGCATTTGACCTGATGGGTCAATTTACATGAACCGGGCTTAGCCCATGCGGTAATTTATATCTGTGTCTTTTTTGGTGGCGCATCCGTCGTAGTTTTCCTTCAAAGTGAAGAGAGCATCTCGTTCGCAGCTTTTTTCAATGGTGGTGCGTGTGGAAGAAAGAACCTGAGGAGGAAGAAAACTTTGTTCTTCACACGCTTGAAACGCCATCGAACAACTGCAACAACAAGAAGAGCAAGGACGGAGGCACCTCAGCTGGCACGAACGAAGGTTTGGATCGCTCGAAAGCAAGCGAGTGACCATATCTGACCACATACGACGTAGAAGAGTGTACCGCGCTTTCCAGGTATGGGCAGACGTCCAGCCCACGCAGTAGTAGAGGGCGATGCATACAGACTGTGACAGAAATACACACACTGTGGCCACTGATATGATACCCACGACAAAGAAACTTCGGTCTATCACTTGCCCCACTACAGAAGTACCGCAGTCAGTAAAACACTTTACTGACGCAGTATTTGACACTGACCGCATGTCATTCCCATAGTGCTATTCGTACACTATGAGAGCGGCCTGCGGTCAGTGTTCAATAGAGTGGCATGGCATACTACACGCACAGTACT
Source organism: Globisporangium ultimum DAOM BR144 (assembly GCA_000143045.1). Classification (NCBI taxonomy): domain Eukaryota; phylum Oomycota; class Peronosporomycetes; order Pythiales; family Pythiaceae; genus Globisporangium; species Globisporangium ultimum. The sequence goes on along the minus strand of GL376633.1, from coordinate 455,604 downwards.
TGCTCTGTTGAAGTAGTCAATGCACTTGCTGCTATGGCTTATATCAAAGGGTACAAAGAAGAATTCATGGCGTATCTGAAATGGGTACAAGTATCCAGCAGTGCACTGAAACAAGACATCTATAGCTACTTGGCCACCTTCGTGCAACCCTCCTGGTGCGACTGACCGGCGGTCGCACCAAGCGAGCCGTTGCCTCCAAAAGGCAACACATTCTTTACCAGAGCGAGCATGAGCGAAAGCAAACTGGTGGACGACGAGGAGACGCACCTGGGCGCGCTACCTGTCGTGGACGTCACGGCCGTGGACATCTCGCCCAACCCCGCGGCGCTCACGGACGAGCTGAACCTGGAGGTGGATTTCCACCTGAGCAAGCCCGTCGCCAACGGCGTCTGGGACATCGAGGTGCGTGCTGGTGCTTGATGCCAGCGGCTTCCATGTGTGCTAATGCGAATGTTTATATGCGTGGTGCACCAGTATCTCGTGGACTCGGTGATGAAGCGTCACATTATCAATATCCTTTGAACCCCACTGCACTATTTTGTGTCTGTATGTTGAACCCCGCTACACTAAGGAGATATGCACGTGGTGGAGCTCCTTAACCGTGGACGATGTGATGCACAGCTTGGTCAGGTGGAGGCAACGGATTACGCGAGAGGAGACAACCACTTCCAGTTTACGGTGCGGCATGTTTTTTTTCTTTCTTGCTTTGTGCATTGCAGCTTTCCATCCTGGGACTCTACCTCATGCCTATAATGGTGCTGGTGTTTGAATGTAGGCGCCGCAAATTGACGTGACGGGCATTGAGCCAAGTCAGTTCACAAACTGCGGCCTGCTGATCGCGTCCCTGAAAGGCGAGGAAGAAGGAGAGATTATGGATCTGAAGATGGTGATCCAGGTGTCGGAACAGCGCGGAGAACTCCAGCGCATCATTTATAGCCCGCTGGAGTAGCTGTTGGTCAGCTTTGATGACGAAACACAAGAAACCCCTCGCGGAATAAGCAAATTTCTATAAATCAAAAAGAGATAAACAGGAGAACAGCTGCTACGTCAAATACTTTGCGCATTGCTGAGTTGACTGCGCTAAGTAGTTCTTGACGTGGCCGCTCGCTCTGAGTATTCGGGAAACACTGCGGCCTGGACTTGAGACACCTCGTTGAGCACGTCCAAGCTCTTGGTTTTCTGTGCGTGAAGTGAGCATGCATGGAGGGTGAATTACCAGAATCTGAGGCGTGCGAACACATATGCAGTCTGACGCTTACTTGGTCATCAATCGCTTTCCGGGTCCGTCCGAGTGCTCGAGTGAGCTTGCGGATCTCCTGGAGATGGCGCTCCTGCTGCTCCCGTGCCCACGTATAGAGCTCATGCTTTTCCTTTTGCAACTCTGTCATCTTTTGCACGAGAAGATCGATTTCGTATTTGTACGAGTCCCGGTCGTCCTACGCAAAGCAAATACAACCAATCGAATCAATATGGATGACCAGGTATATAGACCCTAGAGCTCATAAAGGCTCACTTTCAAGATCTTGGCGAAAATCTCGCGATCGACTTGGAAACGAATTTCTTCCTACGATTGACAGCAGACAATATTCTGTTTTCATTTGATGCTTAGGGGAAGCGAGTAGCCAAATCCTGGCGTACCTGTTCAATTTTCTTCCGCTCGTGTTGCAGTTTGCCTTCGGTTGCTTTGATCTTCTTCTTGAACGAGTGACGCTCCACTTTTGCCTACAAAAGTGTTGAAAAGCACATGAAACAATGAGTTATCCTTTTACTTTTGAGCAAAACTATGCACTCGCCTCAGCATTCCCTCACCTTTTTCAGAATGGCCTGCAGAACTTTGACGTCTTGCCCAAGCTGAGCACCGAGGATCCACCCTTAATAAATGGACGCAGTCAATAAAAAGCTTTGTGGTACCGTGCACCTTGTCTCTGGACGTATTCGCGACATAGTTCATCGCTTCCATTTTGGCTTCCTATGTCGGTGTCCCCAGCAAGCACACAAATGTTGAGAAAATATACAACGAGTTTGCAATTTCTGCACAGCATGTACTTCAGCTTTCTTCAAGAGTTCGTCAATCCGTTGAATCTTTGCTTCATCAACAACTAGCTTCCTGTTTCCCGTAGAAAACCGCGTCGTTAGCTAGCAACTCACAGAAAACGAAAGCACACCCAGCACCGTACCCGCCGTGTTTCTCGCCCCGCCCCGCTTTCTCCAGCTCTCTGATTTTTTTATGCAGCAACGCGTTTTCGACGCGCAGAAACTCCAACTCGTCTCTCTCCCCGATATCATCCACTGCATCGACACCAAGCTGTTAGAAGACCTCTTATTGACAAAAGCCACAGCTAACGTTTCTTCACGAACAATGAAGTGTGCCAATGGTTTGCGAATGCGGACCATGGCTCAGGGTCTCGAGATCCACTCCATCGTCTTCAGACTTGGCTTTCTTCATTGTCGTCTCCAGCAAATGATGCAAATGCGCACGACCTGCTCGAGTGTCATTCACCCATCAGTTTATAATTAGGACGAGCCACTCCATCAGTTTCACACAAGTGAGTCATCCCATCTGGAAACAAACTCATCGAAGTCAAAATTCTCTTGAAAAAGTAGCATTGAACATTTCAAATACTATCCTCATGATGGCGTTTGTAGATGGATGGCAGATTGTTCGATGAGCCTGCACTCTTTGCGGGCTTCTTCGTGCTTAATGATTTTTTCAGGATCTTTTTGCCAAAAGGATCAAGCGAGCCAGGAACCCATCCATCGTCGCCGTCGGCTTCTTCTCGCTCGTTCAGATCTCCATCTTCATCCTTCTTGGCATCACGTTTGTCCAATTCGGCAATCGCTCGATTCACTGCAATCTCGTCGAGCTTTCGGTTGATGAGTTTCACTTTTCTTCGCACAAACTTGGCCAGAATGTCTGCAGGAAACTGGGGACAGTGGGTCACATCCATTTCTTCAAGCATGGTGCAGCCTTCATACAGGGCTTCGAGGGTTGTCCTGGTAAGTTTTTTGCACGCGGACACATTCAATTTCTTTAAAACAGTGAACTGAGCAGCGATTTCCAGCATCCCACCATCTGTAATCTTCACGCAACGCGACAAATTGAGCTCTTCGAGGGACAATTGCTTTGCGATCGACGAAAGCACTGCATCCGATAATTCACGGCAGAAGCCAGCTTCCAGACGAACGAGTTTCTCACATGCGTTGATGATATCCACAAGGTTCTCATCCGTCAAATGCACGCATCCTGACAAGTTTAACGAGGTGAGGTTGGGACACTGAACCACTAGCGCGCGGATTGCTGTTGCAGACAACTGCGAGCAGTAGCTGAAATCCACGTGCTCCAGGCATTCTCCACAGCGTGAGTGATCAAGCATATCCTCTAGCATCCACACTAATCCTTCGTCACTAATCCCAGTGCACGAGGATAGCGTGATCGATCTCAGCATCTTGGCTCGACGGAAGAGATGGCCAAGAGCGAGATCAGTCAGTCCACTGCACCCAGTCAGATTAATCACCTTCAGCTTCGCTGCCAGGTTCTTCTCGACCACGCCACGACCGTCACCTTCTTGGTCGAACAGAAAGATCTTGTATGAGGCTGCGTAGATTTCTTCCATGTTCAAGACCTCGAGTTCCAAACAGTTGTGCGTCACCATCCGCACCGACATATCCGTGAGCTTGTCACATAGACGCACATTAACTTCCTTTAACCGGGTACAGTATTTCGCCACTTCGACTAGACCTTCGTCACTGATTCGACGGCATCCGGCAATGTTCAGCCTTCTCAGCTTATTCGATGCTGCGAGTCCTGCAACCAGATGCTTCATTGCAGCGTTTCCGAGTTGCATGCACAACTCCACTTCTAGAACAGACAAATTGGGACACGATTTTCCTATAGTGGGGAAGCATTGATCGCTTATCCTTTCGCAAAAGCTAAGTCCAAGCTCTTCAAGCTTTGGATTGCCCCGGACCACAGCTTCCACACCTAAATCACTAATTTGGCGGCAATTTGTCATCCACAGACGCTTGAGCCGATGACAATTCTTACCGATGCCCAAAAGGGCAGCATCGGTGACTAATTCCAGGTGAGAAATGTCCAACGATTCCAGTTGCGTGCAGTACAAGCTAACACGCAGCATTGACACATCTGAAAGCAGCGAGCAGTGCGCCAATTGGAAAGAGCAGCAAAAGCGATTGTTCTTGGCAATCACGTCCATGTCTTCATTCGTGATATCAGGCACATCTTTCAGAGTAATCGATTGCACATCTTCGCCAGCCTCAAGCGCGAGAATAAAGTACACAACTGCTTTTGTGCTGTGCAGATCTCGCACCCACCCCATATTAGTGAGCTGATCACCGTAAAATGTCGAATACTCTCGCAATACTTTACAGATGATGTCTGCAAAGATCGCTATCACCTCTTTCTCTTCAGTCTCTCGTGGATCATTGCCATCGGCAATATTGACAAGGGAGTTGGCTGACCGTGAGCCCAAGAAAAAGTGGAATGGCATTCGCCCAAGTTTTTGCAGCGATAGTCGGCACTGCAGAGACTCAACTGCTCGAAAATACTGCGGGCAAATCCTCATCAAACACTTGAAACAGTAGATGAACAAGTCAGCGAAAGCTGGGTCTCGAGGCAGGTTCTTCAGTATCTCTGCAATCCCGTGGACATTTTCCGTGGCCAAAAAGGGTTCGAGACCGCACTTGACTTTCTTTTTGTACATTTCTTGAGCATGCTGATGATCAAGATCGTATTTTAAAGACGCACATATGTTCTCCGCAAATTTTTCCAGTGTTTTCTTATCATCTTGGGCAAAAGCGAGCGCACGAGAGAAGCGACTCGAAGCCAGCGAGAACAAGTAATCGGATCCGTGGGCTCGATCATGCACCGCCATCACATAGTGGGCATTCACTTGATCGCGAGTCAACACTTGATTGTTGTAATATGCGACGTGGGCGATGTTGCCGTGAAAGAAATACTTTCCGTCCCTGCGTCTCACAGACGACAAGCAGCCGATTCGTAGCTCACGCATGTCTTGATTCGATTGTTCCTCCAATTCCTTTGTGATTTTCATGTTGATGTGACGACGCATTTCTTGAAACTCCGCAGCCGCAATCTGCCACTGCTCATCAAACCTTTCCCTAATAAGTTGCTTCTTTGCAAGCGGCTCAAAGTCTGTCTGCGAAACCTTCGACGCGTCTTTCTTGAGTGGAGGTGCACTACTAGCATTAGTAGGTGACACTGGCTTAGTCAGAGAAGGCGAATCACTTTGAGCCGCGGAAACAGCATTTATTGCAGCACTTTTTGACAGTCGAATCCGAAATTCATGTTCGTCCAGCAGCTTCTGGCTGATCGTCTTGATCTGCTTCTTTCCTTCTTTCGACGCGAAAAGCTGTTGTATTTCTCGGTCCACTTGCTTGAAGCATTGTCCTTTCGCTTCGTTCTCGCGGTCGCCAATATCCTCACGAGTCTTCTTGATAACTGCTTCCCGTTTTTCAATTTCCATATCAACGACACTCTCGACTTCCACCTCGTTTTGAAGAAAGCCATCTATGTACAGCCTCAGCATCGTCCCATCGTACGTGCCGACCAAGTACGTCCACTTACACAGCTCAACCTGGGACCCGAATGCAAGAATGTCAATGTTCTTTACATTGATGCTGAATGCCCACACATTCGCCTTCAAGGCACTCAAAGTGAACCTGCCCATCGTAAGAACCACTCGGCGGGTGCTTTCATGGCCATCGCATTTACACCATGCCTCCAAAGACACAAGAGACTTGGCATCAGCTGGGTACAACGGCGGAACGTACAGAAAGCCGACATAGCTTCTCGCTTCCTTCTTCAGTTGGATAGATCGATTCAAGTCGATGTTCACAATCGGACCTGGGGCTTCTAACGTGCAACCAGGCATATACTTTCCAGACAGTTTGTCGCCGTATTTCCCAAGATTCATTGCTGCAGGCAGCCCTCGTCTCTCGCACAGCGTCCAATACCCGCATGGTCCGTCTGAGAGCAGAAGCTGCTTGTACGAAGTAGCCTGCTTCACAGTGGCGTGGAGGAGAAGTAAGGACGCCATTGAGAAGTGCAGCATAGACATGTTGTGTTTCACGCGATACTGGTCTCCGGAAACCCCTAGGTCTTCGGCGGTAAACGCATAGCAATCCGGATGCTGTTCCACTCGTTCCAAGCACTTTGGTGTTAGCCTCACACCTAGCATCTCGGTCGTCCGACGTACCATGTAATGCATGTGAGGAAGAAGGTTTCGCCGCATATTTTGCCTGTCAACCTCAGAAACTGCGCGCAGACCAAAACGGACGCGAATGCCTTCGTACAATTGCCCCCACCAAAAGTCCTCGCTACCGCGCCGAGCGCCACTCAATAAATTGAGAATCTGGATCAAGATTTCTTTGAACAAATGTGGAGAAATTCCTGTGCCGGACAGCCTGGCAGCCATTCGCATCATATGGCGAACGATGTTCTTGAATGTGCGAACGACCATCTCCGCCAACAGCAGGGCTCGGATCTCTGTTGAGTGTTGCCTGCAATCCAAGCGGCCGCCATACACAATGACATTTTGAATCGAGTTCCCCTTGTGAATCAGTGTCAACGTGATACAGGAAGCGTCGAATCCGTCTTTCATATTTCGGCTGACCTCGCACATTTTCCCGTTGATGTAGATATGAGAGCCTCGGTCAATTTCCCGAGTAAAGTCCTCCGTTGTTTGAATTTCGGCTGTTGAATACTGCAACGTCGCTGTTCCGGACAGAGCAAACAGGAAATTTGAGCGCAAGAGCCCCAAATGACGGACATTTATACCATGCCGGTGCATCTCTGCAGTTATGTCAAAGCTTGGCGCGGTAAAAAAATTTGGTCTCTGGGACAATTTCTTTGCAAATTGCGGGATGACATCGTTCAGAAGATGCAGTGTTGCTTCTTCTACCCCAAGCGATTGCGCTTGCCAATCAGGAGTGCAATACGTCATGCACGAAAGTGCATCGGATGACAACGGAGTGTGGTACGCTCTCACAAACTCTGGCCTCAATTGACGCCACACGATACTCATCCCTCTTGACGATTGGTTCAGATGCGGCGTCACTTCAGGGTCCTCTGGAGGCATTGCTCGAGCAAAGTTTAACACCACGAACTTCTTTTTTGCATTCACGTAGCCGAGCATATCTGCAGGCGCGTGAACGTTCTTGGAAGTCAAATCCTGATATCCTTTCACACCATGGCGACTCAAATTCAACCGGACAGCGGCGTCAGCTAGGATCGTATCTAATTCTTTGCTCTGAAACGTGATCGTCTTGCCACGATTATCACTACCAAGCACTAATTGCTTGGATACTTTTTGAATAGATGCCCCGGATTCGTCCCATGACATAATCTCAATCGGAATCTTCGATGAACAAATAACTCGAAAGCCTTGGAAATCCACGCAGCACTCAAGTGGCAGGATGGCGTTTTCAAAACAACTAAGCTCTCGTAAGTACAATGCCGAGTTTCGAACTTCGTGAGATCCGTACTTTGCAGAAAACTCGTGAGAGCATTCGAAACGACCATGATCGTCCGTGCAAATCTTGAACAAGATATCGTGCGCTTCATACTTTAATCGACGGGTTGACCGAATATCATCACTTCTCCCATCAATATTTGCACTAGCTGCTGGAAGGATTGATTTCTCGCGCAGGGGCAAGTACAACTCACGCACCAATACCAGGGCAATCGAGGTCGCAGTCTCAATGAAATCCTGGCACACACTCAGGACTTCAGTGTACTTTTCTCGAATCTGCTTCGCATTCTCTTCTGGCAACCACAATGCGTGATGGAAACGCTCTGCCCATTTCGTCCGATGGACAGGGAGGACAGGATACGCAGCACTCACTCGTAGTTGGTTCTTCTCCGTCTCAGCAAGTGACAGTTCGGCATCCCGCCACGCTTTCATCGCCTCTATAAGGCGTGAATGTGCCTCTTGCACTCGCTTCTTGCGTTCTGCCATGTCATGCTGCTCTTTTTGAACCAATAGAGCAGTTGGGGCGATGACAAGCGCATTATCCCCTTCACTGTTGCTCAAAGTTTGATCGTTATCAACACTTGTTTTGTATCCCATACGAACGAGTTTCTTCGCGATGATAGCAGCATTTTCAGTCGCAATTTTTTCGCTCTGGTTTGCTACAAGTTGAGTAAGCACCTGATCATTTTCACCTTGTATCGTGTGAAGTAACTTTCTGCTAAGCCCACACTCGAGATCGCTTTCAGTTATGTTGACAAGCGCCTCGGCAAGTTGCTCCGACCCTCGAACCATCCGAAAGTGCTCGTACAAGTCGCGTTCGATTCGATTCATGTCGTACGAACCGTCAAACAAGCGAAAGCTACTGACGTAGTCGCAAATATGGCGTTTCGACGGAAGTTCTTGGAGAAATTCCATCATCTTGAATTCCGTCATCCCGACACACACTCGCTGCAATCGACGTTGGAGCATAGATAAGGGAGGATCCGGGAAGGCAAAAGCCATCTGGGTCGCTTGCTCGTCCTTTGTGAAGCCACTTTGATACAAGTGAGAGGGAAAGCGGCCAAACATCATGTTCTCCTTCCGCGACGCCGCCAGAAGATCACGACTCGCTTTTCCCTCCACATCGACAAGATGGTGTTCAACTTCGTCGGTAGCCTCTGTTTCTGGTACTTCGACGGCATCTCCCGCCTCGTGTTGCTGATTTGCATTTTTCTTGTTCGTCTTTTTCAGTTGAGCCTTCTCTTTCGCTTGTTCCTCATTAGCCAAAATTGTGTCCAACATATTGCTGACTTGAATGCTTTCCTGTTTCGCTTGAAATAGGTGGATGACTAGTGCTTTCGAAATCTCTTCCTTGAGGTATCCCATCTCTGTATGAGGTAATTGCAGCGATTCTTCGTGCTTCAGATACCCGAGTTCTTCTTCCATTTCGCGGAATCGATTCTCGACTTCTCGTTGAGCTTGCTGAACTGCTTCCTCCATCATTAGCGCAAACACCTGCTCTCGATTAAAGGCATTCCCTTTTGTTCGCAGCTTGACTTGCCTCATTCGGATCTTCGCTTCAAACTTCATCTTCTCCACACTGTGAGCGGACTTGGCGTCTTTTTCCTTCCATTTATTTTCAATGGCTACTCTCACTTCTTCAAGAGCAACTCCACGAGCATGGTAGAATGCCTGCTTTTCAGCAGCTAGTCGCGCAATTTGTCTTCCTTTCTTTGCCCGCCAAATGGTCTGGAGCTTGACTGTGGATCGAAGGATTACTTCCACGCGATAATTCAAAAGGTTTCTATACCCTCCATGATCTAGCGGCACCACGTTTGACAACAGCTTTGTTCTTCTCTTGGGCAGGTACTTAGAATAGTCTGTTTTCAAAGTGTCATTCTCTCCCATTGCAAGCGCACGCTCATGCATCAGGTTCTTCTTCCATCGTGATAGTTCTTCGCGTGGCTGAATGGCTTCTCTCGCAATTGTGTACTTCAAATCGTTGATGTTGATGAGCCCGAGTTTGTACCGATGCGTTGCACTCATGTGCTGGATGACATAACGACTCAGTTGTTCGTATCTCCAAGGGTGCTGGACCAGGTCACACAAGTATTTGGACTTTTCAATCACTCCGATGCAATATTGTTCAAACTCAAAGCATGTCATTCCACTTGAGCTCACTTCCAACACTTCGTCACCAAACCCAGAGATCTCCAGTTTCAAATACTCTCTCTCAGCGAGGCCAAGCAAATACTCCGTTGTCAGGCCACGAGGAGGATGGAAGTCACCGACTTTCGCAAACAAGTTGAACAGTACCCTCAGAATCTCTGCAAACGATTCGCGGGGAAGGACTGGAATAGATGATTGCTTCCCACCGCGGCTTTTTTGAGCAAACATTGAAAAAATGAACTTTAACTTGTCTTCAACACGGCTTTCTCCAATACCTAAAAGTAGAGCGATGGTCGCGTCCAGTAGAGAGAAATTTGTGGCAGTACGTGGTTTGCACTCTCCTTCATTCAAGCACGTGAAGAACGGCAGAAAGAGTTTCTCCTTCTCATAAATTTCTTGTGCTCGCTTGTGGAGGAATAGCTCATTTTCCAAGAACACGCACGCAGCTTCCACATCTTTCTCTCGTGCTCTGATTTGGTCTTCAGCAACTAGCAGTTGGGCTCGTTGTTTGCCTTCTTGGCCCGGGATATTGACTAGCTTCGCTGTTTTCAGTGCCACGTACTCTTCCTTGGCAGCCACCAGTGTTTGCTTCGCTTCGCTTATATCGATTTGATAGCGATCCATCTCAGCATCGTGGAAGAGCATTCGCATGTCACCAAGTGGATATTCTTTCGATCGGATTTCGGCAACTTTTGCAACCACTTGATCGTAATTGTCTTGAGCACTTTTCATTCGTACTTCGATATTGCTCTTTTGACGACGCAGTTCTTCATTTTCGTGAGCTTCTTGATCCCGCGTCCGTTTGTCTTGCACCTCGTAAGTGCGAAAGAACACATCGTTTGGATCCAGTTCCTTTTTCGCTCGTTCAAATTCGGCCTCACGTTTCTGCCAATACCTCTCTCGTTTGGCTTTAAAGTCAATCTCTCGTTGCGCTATCACTTGCAGCTTGCTGCGCTCGCTCACAAATGCGCTGTCGAGTTTTTTTTTGTGGTGCTCTAGTTTCTGCTGGAAGATAGCATTTTCGTTTTGTTCCAGTGCGGCTTCTTCATCCCCCACTTCAGCGACTTCATCACTCTGTTTCTCAAGAGAGTACCCGAAGAACACTGGACTTCGATTTCTTGCGTCAAATGAGTCGGGGATGATGCGCTTGATCGCTCTTGGCCGCTTAAGTGCGTCCTGGTACGAGACCTCGGAAGCTTTATTTGCTTTGCTATCTGGCTTGTCAGAATCACCACTCAACGTCTCGTGCTCAGCAAGAGCTGCTGAAGTCAACGCAGTGGGGCGGGTCTCGTCAGGAGTAAATTCGTCAGGGCTACTTTCAACTGGTTGTACTAAAACCTCTCCATTGGCATTTATCTTGTTGTCATCCTCGTCATCCTCGTCATCCTCGTCATCATCGTCGTCATCATCGCCGTCATCACTTCCTGTTCCTGCTGCACGCCGTTTGCTTGCATCTTTCTTAACATCGACGACATCCCCATCAAGTGCAGCGCCGTCATTTCTAGTTTCACTTTTGTGATTTTCATCTTGATTATCGCTTTCCGCATCCACATCACTCTCCTCGGCACTTGCAGCAGAACTACTCGCGCTATCATCTGTAAACCCATCAATTTCATGATTTTCAAGCGGAGGCAGCAAAATATCGCCCTTGCTGAAGTCTGTCATTTGCTGTGCTGCAAGGCTATCGCGTACCATCGCATAGCCCATCGATGCAGGATGCCGATGTGCACTCATGTCGGCATGTGCCGTCACAGTTGCCTGCAGATGAACTTTCGTGATGGAAGAGAGGAACAACGACCACTTCACGATCACGCTCAGATCCACGTCCTCGATCGACGCGAGCAAATGCTGCTTTAATTCGCGTAGCTCCTGGATTTTCTGCCGCAGCATTCGTTCCGCGTCATGTCTTCGAGCATGGAGCTCATTAAACACTTCAAGCGTCGCCGTACTCGGATAGAGCTGTGATGAAGCGACGTCAGCATCATCTTCATTGTCATCACCAGCTTCAGCTTGCTCTGGTGGCAATGCAGCGATCGCCGCGAGCTCCAAATCCAGCTGGTCCAGTAAATGCTGCAGTGTCTCCACATCATGCTCAATTCTATCGACTTGGACGTGAATCTGGGAAAGCTGGGACATAAACACCGCGCTATTCTCAGGCGACGCTTTCTTCGCAAAACGCACATACCAACGCAGGAACTGGCCCACGCGCGCGATGTCCCAGTCGGCACAGAACGCGAAAAGCTGCTCCCTCTGCGCGACATCGCTCGCCGTACGCCGGAACCCACCCGTGCCGCTCGAATCCACTAAGACCAGCTGCTGTTCGCACAAGACGCCGTTCACGCTCTGTGCGACGTCTTGTGCCAGGAATGTCGAGATCTCCGCCCCCATCGCGCGCTACGTAAAAGCTCGCAGCAGCTAGCGCTCAGGCCGCTCTCTAGACAGACGTGGGGCCGTGAGCCCCTGCACTGCATTCTCAGCGCCGCTCGGGCGCTCGACCTCCCACCATGTTGAAGCGGCCGCTTCGTCCTTCCTCCTTGTTTGTTGCACGTCTAAGGGTTGGTGCGCCTCGCCAGACGGAAACGGGCTTGGAACTTAGATGGATCGTTTGGCCTGGGAGGTCAAAAACCCACCCGTTGAGTAGTCAATTCGCTATTTTTTTGAATTTTCAGTGGAGAGCGAGAGAAGGTCATTCTATTTAACTTATGATCTACATATAGTTTAAGAATTCCAGAGTCTCATTAACACTGCTGAGAGTGAGGTGTTTCTAAGTTTTGACGGTGTGGCACCGACGTCATTTTCGGGTAGATCTGCGACTTGGGACATAAGAACTCGGTCATTTCCCCGCAATTCGTCGGTGAGTATCTTCGCACTCTTGGAGTTCATTGCCATGTTGGCGAGAAGATCCGCCATTTTGTTTTGTTCTCGTTTTGTGTGATTCCAGGAGACCCACGCAAAGTTGTCGATGATTTGATTTACCCGAACTGCTAGTGGCTGCAACTTGATCTGGCGTATTGAGGAAAACCCGTTCTGGGCTGCGATAATCATTTGGCTATCTCCGAAGACTTCCATCTTGACTTCATAATGCTGTAAGTAGTGTGCACTGTATGCCAGGCCTTCTTTCAGTGCGCTGTATTCGCACCAATTGTTCGTAACTTCCGGTCCCATGTACGCATAGCCACATGCTTTGAGTTCCCATCGATTGTAGCGTTCATTCAGGAAGGTGAGTGCCCATCCGCTGCCTTCTGGACCTGGATTGCCGCGTGCACCTCCATCGAAATACAGACGCGCCGTCGCCCATGCTTCCAGTTGGCGCGAGAAATCTTGTCTCTCCAGTACACTGAGCAGTTGGTTCAGGCAAGTTGCATTGATCTTTTCTCCTTTGAGCGTTCTCATCCGATGTGCCACAGCCCGCACTTGCATCACACATGCTGTCCACACGCGCTGGGTGCTTTCTTCGGTAGTGAGGTGTTGTCGTTCATGCACTATTTCCACTCTCGTTCTCCATAGCGATACTGGAATGCTTGATGTGACGATAAACCAAAGTTTCTGTAGTGCTGTCCTATGTTCCGGAGTAATGAAACCGAAGCGCTTTTCCAATTCCCGGAGCAAAGATCGTTGACCTGGCGGGGCTGTGCGGCTAGCAATATGAGGCAGGAAGAGATTGAGTGTTTGCTCCGTTAATGTTCGGCCCATCCATCGCCCTAGGAAGGCCATCCACACGGCTTGTGCTGCATAGCGCACCATATCCACGCGAATGATCCAGTTCAAGGATAAGGTATATTATGTCACGCTAGGCGAACTACAATATCCATGCTTCTAGCTCCACTGTTTTACTTCCGCGTGAATGAGGCGATTAATAATAGCAGAGTGCCGAAGTCCAAAACGAGATTACTTTATCGATTTTACGTGTGTGTTGTTGACAAACCACCCCAATCTGCCATTAAAATGCGTCTTTTTCAACATGCTCACGAAGTTTTAACTCTCCGTGCCTGTAACAACAGGGCGTGACAAAATGACGTTAGTTGAAATTCTAGGATAATTGTTGCCACAGACACTCAATGCACGCCAAAATTTGCCAGAATTTGCGAATGTACCTCTTACAATCAGTGGCAGATTTTGAGAAAATGAAACATTTGACAGCTTCGCAATTGAATCGCACGCTCAGTATGCGACAAAGGCGTCTACATAAGGTGCCTTTGAGTTGACGTTCCTATATAATCCATTACCTGTAATATTGAATATAAAAGACGTAATATGATTAGTGATGAATAACATATTGTTTTCCCTCATTAATATGTAACCTCTAATAACCAATATATCCTAGATAGCGAAGCAACCGCAAAAAAGTGACGGCCATTCAATTTTGGATCCCATTTTCGTCTGTCATGCACGATGACGATCGACCATGTGAAGCGATGTTATCTCCACCATCAGTCATATCTCTTTCTGAACTTTCCAGTGATGTATATTCCGGAATACTTTACTACAGATCGGAATACTTTGTACTCCCAATTGCCATACAAAAGTGCCCTTTTACGCCCTGTTGTTACAGGCATTGAGTTTTAAGGAATTAATGCGTACTAAGGCACTGTTTCTTGTGGTACACTTTGAGTTCCAATCCTGCAGTCTCTTTTTCCCTTTTGCATACGTCTAGTACATTTCGTTCTTGGTATGAATTCGCAACTCGTCTGTGGCCCAACACATGGACAATTGCACTCGACTAATTAGTCGAGAGAAAGTGGGAAGCAATTCTATTGAACTCAAATAGGTTTAAGAACGCCTATTAGATCTCACAAACAAGCTCGACAAGGGTTGTCATATAGAGGAGGAAGTAGCCTCTAAATCGACTAATTAGTCGATGAAAATG
>GL376633.1:430053-441058 GCA_000143045.1 Globisporangium ultimum DAOM BR144 | reverse complement strand
CCCATGCCGTTGCTGACCCACTTGTACTCACGTTTTGTGCGTCTCCTGCTCCACGGCTCCTGGTAACTGATTTGCTGGTTGCCTGCTTCAATTTCTGTCTCCGGTGAGCATAGGATGATGCTGGTTACGAGTTTTCGCAGGACGGTCATTCGTTTGAACGAGAGAGTCGCCGTTATGTTTGGTAGCCGCAGGGAGAACACTCGCTCTTCTTCCCGTCTCACATTGAAGCTGGCCAGATTGCATTCCTTCAGGAAGGTAATCGTTTTGGCTGTATACTGCTCTCCTTGACTGTCGATTATCCAGGGGTTGTCGTTCCACTGGAAGGATGGCCAGAAAGCGCGCGTCTCTTCCGATAGTTGATGAATCGTCTGCTCAGGTTTCCTCTCAAAGTACACGCCTACACGTCCATCTGATCTCCACTCGAGGTCCAAGGTCGGTAGCAAGGATTCCATTTGCCGCTTCAGATCGTCTTTCCACGCGGCATTTCGTCCCTCTGCATCCACCAGGTCTTCACAAAGATACTCCCACCCGAGTGTGTGGATATTGTTCTTCTGGTATAGCCTTGTCTTTGCGTGCTGGCTTCGCTCCTTGGGTGAAATTGCGCCACCCCCCCAGTTTCGACTGTTGCCCTGATGAACCTGTTCATGCCAAGCTTCTGTATACTTGTTTCGCGCTCTCTGTAGCCACCGAGTTGTCCGTCGCATCGCTTGTCGCTTTATTGCAAGAGGTATTGAATAGAGACCTATGCCTCCATCCTTGACCGGCAGGTAGAGCAGAGAAGGACTCACCTTGTGCCTCGTGCCAACGTTTACCGACTACAGTATCCTTGCTCCAAACGCATTCAGGTACTGTACTCGAATCTGCGCCATCGCATTCAGGTACAGGTATAGAGCCGAAGATTCATTAGTACGCTGTATACTTGAAGAGAGTCTCCATTTGCCAGTGCAGCACGCTCTCTGCGCACACGAAGACTCCAAGGTCCAGAGAGTGCGCCAGAGAAGCGAAACAACCCACGAGCAACGACTGCTTGTGCCAGCAACGAAGAGTAGCTCTGGGACTGATCGGTCTGGCTGAGCATTGAGGTATTTCAGGATACATGGAGGACCCAAGCAAAGAAACCCCTCCAGGCGCCCCGGAAGCACATGTATTTAGCCAATCACACATTCCTTTTTCACCCGATACAAGGCAACCAAATGCGCATAGCGGTTCTCTTATCTCCACAGAGATGCGGGGCCATGGGTTCCTTCCTATCAAACTATTTCCCTGAGTCCCAAAGTATCGTGTCCATTAGAGTTTTATACCCATTCTGATCAGCGTTGGCAATTAACATTTTTAAACGTGAGAGTTGGAATCTTAAAATTTACCCTCTCCTTTGTATAACTCATATTCGAATGTTTGTGTGCTTTTAATCGCCAACTTAACGATTAATTAGGCGAGGTGCGGCAACCGCACTCGTTGTGGTCAAATTTGGGAGAAAATCTGATTTGTATAAATTATTACAGGTGCATGCAATCCATTGTGCATAAAACGTGCTGATTGGGCAAATTCGGGCTGCTGTGTACTGGGCGACCAAATAATGTCAGGCGATATCCGAAAATACCTTTTTTTACACATTCGACAAAACTCGATAAAACGTCCTGTATCTTTTTATACAGATCAGTAAATTATGGATTTTGTCAGGCTGCTTACCAGACGAGTGGTCTATATTATCACTCCGCAAAAAACTACACCTTACATAATCCATAACTATGTTCGTGACACTATGCGCGCGGACTAAGGTAACGCCTATGAGCAAACATTTGCAAGAGCAAACGTGGTACCCATTTGTATTATTAGCTTACGATATCCATTCCACTGAAAAGCAAAAATCCGATTTCCACCTTATCTACAACACACAATCCGTCAAAAGCATCCGCTACGCTTCCCGCATCAAAATCGCCCATCGTATAATTTTTCCATGCATTAGCGAAAACACCATCACTTAGCTTGCACCTCGTGGTTTTGGGCAATGATCCACTTTCGCTGCCCGTCGTTCAGGATAGTGTGCGCGGGGCTGGTCATCTTTGAAAATGCTGTGCTTCGTGGCGGAAGGTGTTGTGTGCGAGGAGGAGAGAGAGAGAGAGAAGGTCATTCTATTTAACTTATGATCTACATATAGTTTAAGAATTCCAGAGTCTCATTAACACTGCTGAGAGTGAGGTGTTTCTAAGTTTTGACGGTGTGGCACCGACGTCATTTTCGAGTAGATCTGCGACTTGGGACATAAGAACTCGATCATTTCCCCGCGATTCGTCGGTGAGTATCTTCGCACTCTGGGAGTTCATATGTGCGAGGAGGAGAGGGGATACTATAGGGAGCCTAGTCTGTACAGTACAGTGCAGAGTTGACATGCAGCAGGTCATCCGCACAGTTACCACGAGAGTACGCCAAGTCGAAGTGCACTCGAATCTGAAGAGATTTGTGTGTTTTACGATCGATTAATCGCCCATGCTTTACGTGTCACGTAAGGCCTTTCGGTGCTCCAGGCGAATCTCAGAATTCAAACGTTACAAGAGATTCGACCCAGATTACCGCATACAAACACCAAGTTTGATTGGCCGTGACTGCGGTTAGTCAATGCTAGGATTAAATGTAATTTACAAGAGGGGCACACCGCCCAAGAGTGTCAACGTGCTCGTGCTGGCTGAGCTTTTGCTTCCGCCTGCTCTGTCATTCTCGCATTTCCCATTTCCAGCTCGAGTGGCTCTCAGAAAGAATTCGAAATCTGTTTCCACCCAGCCACGCTCCTTCAGCACGCTTGGTGAAGAATCCACTATCCATCATGTCTTTGACTGCCAAGCCAGAAACACCAACCACCGCGTACGACACGATCCGGTCGCCAGGTACCGGGGTCGACACCAAGCACACGCTCCAAGGCGACGATGCGGTCGAAGAGGAAGAGGAGTACAAGAAGAAGACCACGGCGCAGAAGATCCGCTCGGGTGTGATTTACACGGTGCTGTCGCTCGCGTCCTTGTACTTCTTCATGGTCGCCGTGAAACTCATCGGTGATGGCTTCACGCTCGCACTGGGCTGTGACACGAAGGGTGCGTTCGACTTTGCGAATAATCCTGTGGCCGGTTTGATGATTGGAACGGTGGCGACGGCTCTTTTGCACAGCTCTGGCACGGTCACGTCGATCATCGTCGCGCTTGTGGGTGCTGGCGGTATGACCATTCGCCAAGGTGTGTACGTGATCATGGGCGCCAATGTGGGCACTTGTGTGACGTGCATCATGGTCGCGTTCGGCCAGGTGGGCGACCGCACGCGGTTCCAGCGCGCTATGGCTGCCGCGACGGTCCACGACATGTACAACATCTGGTCTGTGTTTGTGATGTTCCCGATTGAAGTGATCTTTCACCCGTTGGAAGAGTTGTCGAAGGCGATGTCGAACGCGAAAACCAACAGCGGTGCCTTCAAGAGTCCGGTTGACGTCATTGTCAACCCTTTGACCGAGAAGCTTCTTGTTGTGAACAAGTCGGGCATTTACAAGGTTGCCACTGGCGAAGCCGTTTGCGTGCCTGGCAAATCATTCGTGACCAAGGGTGCTTTCAAAGGCTCGAGCATGAGCGACGGCAGTATCGGTGCTATCGTCGTGTGCATTGGTTTCGTGATCTTGGTCTGCGCGCTTTTGGGTCTCGTGAAAATGCTGGCGAAGGTCTTCTTGGGACCAACGAAGAAGATTGTGGCTCGTCTGCTCAACTACAACGGTTACGTCAACATCTTTGTCGGTACGCTGATCACTTTCTGTGTGCACTCGTCAACCGTCGTGACGTCCACTTTGACTCCGCTCGCCGGTCTCGGCGTGATTACACTCGAACAAGTATACCCATTGGTGATCGGAGCCAACTTGGGTACAACTGGTACGGCTCTGCTGGCGTCACTCGTGACGGGCAAGGCCGACTCTGTCGCGATCGCATTGGTGCACTTTTGGTTCAACGTGTTCGGCATTTTCCTGTTCTACCCGATCCCGATCACGCGCAAGCCAATCTTGGGCTGGGCTCGTTCGCTCGCGTTCTTCAGCGCGTCGTGGCCATTCTCGGCGGTTGTGTTCTTGATCGTCCTCTTCTTGGCCGCTCCAGGTGTACTCTTGGGACTGGTGTATATGTGCACGGCGTCGAGCACGGCCGTGCAGGTGTTTGGATGGATTCTGGCTGCCGTGAGTGTCATTGTCCTCGCTGGTCTTATCTTCTGGTACATCAAGAAGGGCGGTCGCGAAATGTGGTACGCCTTCTTGGAGCGCAAGCGCAACGCCCGTGAGGCTCAAATTGAGGAATCCAAACTCGCTGAGGGTGATCGTCCATCCGCTGTGTAAGAGAACGATTTTTTGGCAATCGCGTTGAAGTTGTCTATATCGGTTCGTTCTTGGTCATGAGTAGGGTTTTGAAAAATAAAATCAATCAATATGGAATCAATTAATGACAATAGTTGGCTTGGCCGCTCTGCCAATAATCACTCACTTTCTACTGTGTAAAAACCTGTGCAAATGTGGCGGAGACGCCTGTTTAGAGTCTATTTATTGTCATTCTCTATCTCTTGACTATCTATGCTCTTCTCAACCTACTTCTAAATCATTACAACCCTTCCCAAGAGCTACGCGGCGACCTACCTCCACTGAGAAAGGAAGCATTGGGTGAGTATGAGCTTCAAGTCTTCACCCGAGCCACACGTACTGAGCATGTGGCTCGGTGCATTTTGAAAAAAACAACTTCGACGTGAGCGACCACGACCTACGTGATGCAAATAACCGCAAGGTCGGCACCGTGCGCAACAGCCAGGTGCCGATCTTCTTCGTATCTTCACTGCGGATGGACATGACGCAGGCGAATGGGACGCTCATATCACAAAGTGCTCCACGGACTTCGAGAAAATCGTCGAGGACAACGGACTCGCCCTAAGTATGGGCCGCGCTGAGGCGGATCGGCAACGGATGAAGTTGAGGTGTAACTACTAAAGGTTCACATAAACCTGAGGCAAGCCCATATCATTTGGGCGGCAAGCATGGGTTACGGAAATCCACGTACCACCAACAATGTTGCCGAGTACATGGGGTTGATTCATGGGCTACGCTACGCGAAGCAACACAGTTGCGAACCCTTACACACAGTGGGGGACAGCGCAATGATTGTTAAGCAACAGCTGAGACATCACTCACCAAACAACAAGAGGCTGGCAGCACTATATTTTCAATCCAAACGCCTTGCTGACAGAATGGCTATCTCCAGTTGGACACATCACTATCGAGTATACAACAAAATGGCCGACCTTGCGGCCAACCATGCTATGGACTCCTCGACATCGACGCAGCACGCTTTCCCGACCTTACTACGCACGGGAACAGAACTCAACGAACAAATGGAAGGCGACGTCCAGCACTGGTTCGACCATCGCTTACGCGAAGATGGCAACGACCCAGTCTCTCATCACGATCTGGCTGTCTCCATGGGACACCTTATGCATCACTATTTGTAAAGGTCGCGGTGAAGACGCTGAAGGCGTCTCCACCTTGACATCACTCCCCACTGAAACCACTATAGTGGCGTAACTGGGAGAATGGATATTCTAGTTCGTTTATCGTAACATAATATACCTCACTGTCATCATCATCAAGTTGAGGTGTAAGATCTTGCTTCAACATGTGCAGTCAGAGGCTTTACGCGTGGACATCGAGCGGATGATAATGTGGACCCACTGCGATTCCAAAACTACTGTATTGCCCTCTACGACCTGCTCGTGGAGCGAGCGACCCAGCAGCAGGTTCCACTTGGTGTCTTGGTATCGGTGGAGTTTAGAACGAATGACGAGCTAAGCAAGCGCATGATGTTAGTAAGCCAGTGAAGTACGTAAGACGCTGCGGGGGTAACGAAAGGCAGTCAGGCCAGGCTGCCAGCGGCTAAGAAGGAGAGCATTTGGCCCTAAGAACTGGCTGCTGGATGTGTAAGGGCGGTCACTGGCTAAGGAGTTGCCCAGTTGCAACTGATGAACAGAAGGCAGAAGCACGCCAGAGCATCGATGAGTAACGCGCGCTGTATGCCGAAAGGGACAATGCCGTCCGAACGAAGGCAAAAAAGGCTAACACGTGGTAATCGTCAACGGCATGCTCGAGGTACCGTTCTGTGCTGACTCTGGGGCGGACAGTAACATCGTGAATGAATTGCGCAATCTCGAGACCAGACTGCGATTCCTTTGCTATTGGAAGCGCCTTCACCGATCCGCGTCGCAGGTGGTGGCCGAATGGAGGGCCATGAGCCGATCACTTTGGATCTCCGCGTCGAAACAGCGACTGGCCGTCTTCATCTGACGAATGTGTGGTATCTGATGCTCGATGGCAATGTAAAAGTGTTCTTATTGCGCAAGTGGGCCATGACCGAGATTGGCATCGACGTAGACCGAATGCTGGAATGGCTGGCAGACCAAGGAGATATTCTAGACGTAGATGTCGACGACACTACTACGGCGAAACCTGAGATGGGTTTCGAGGTGAAGGACCGAGCAGTGACGCGGAGCTCGACAGGATGCTCAAGGATGTGGAGGGCACCATTTCGGCCAGGACCAAATGCGAGAGATTCGTGCATTGGCCAAGGAATTTGCAGATGTGTGACAACTTGAGACCGAGGCCGATGCTCCCGCAAATGTGGAGCCGATGCAGGTCCTTTTGCAGGATGGAAGTCGATCTAACCGATGTGGTACGCGCAAATATCCCGAGCGCCAGAGAAAGTATCTTCGAGAGTACGTGAAGCAACTGGAGAAGAACGGTTTAGTGCGGTGCAACAACCAGAGTCGGCGGGCCTGTGCGGCGTTGCCAGTAAAGAAGGGTGGCCAGGACGAGTTTAGGATCACCATCGACTAAAGTATAGTCAACAAGCTCACGATTCCAATTGCTGGAGCGACTCCGAACCTGGCCGCAGTGACCCAAGGTGTGAAAGGGGCGTACGCATTTGCTGTTTTAGACTTCTTCAAAAGATTTTGGCCTTGCCTCTTCACCCTTACAGTCAGGAATACTTCAGCTTCGTGACCGGGGACGGCGTCTTCACGCCAACGAGGGTGCCGCAGGAGGTGATCCACTCAGCGATACATTTCCAACTGCAGATGCATGCGGTTGTCCGTGAGATGCTATATGAACCGGTGCTAGTGTGGATCAACGGTGCCCTGGTGAGTTCGTTGAAAAGCGCGCGAAGTTTCCGGATGATCCTGCGCCATACGAATCTTAAGCTCAATACTAAGAAGTGCATGTTATCCCCTCCAGAATGTAATCTGGTGCGGGAAGCTCATCGACGAAGAAAGGATCGAGCACGACCCCGTGCGCTTGTAAGCCCTGCAGTAGCTGCCTGTGTCACGCATGACTGCAGCCTCCATCACTTCATCTGCACTGTGAATTGGGTCAGAGAGTCCATGGTATACTACGCACGCATGGTCGGCCCACTTAAGTCAAGCTGGAAGAGGTGATTGCGAAGTATGACCGTCGCAAGATTTAGCCCTATGGTGTTCAACTCAGTTGGAAGGACCAAGGATGCTGAGGTGGCTTTCCAGGTGATACTTGGACTACTCACGACGTCCTTCACACACATCGTGAGATCAATTGTGAGGAGATGACGTAACACTTTATTTTTATACGCATTCTGACCGATGCTGTGTCATTACTACACATTTTGGCATTTTGCCTTCTACTCGCGACACGGCTTTCTTCGCTTGTTGGCGCTTCGCGGCTCGCCCATCTGAGTATGCTTTGGTTTCGCTCCCTAAGGTGATTCACTCTCACTTATGAGAGCTTTATTTCAACCTTAACAAGTAATTATGCCAATTAAATACTGTAGTCTTTCTTTTGCCTTTGGTTTGCCCTCAGGCAAGTGTATATCGTTTTTTCTTTCGTATACAAAAACGCTAGGCCATGCCCCCTGTCACAGTAAGTCCAAACTCACTATTATAGATTCGCACGTAGCTGGACCTCGAATCTGAGCCATCACATTCAAGCACAGAGAAAGAACCGAAGATTCGATAGTCTGCTCAAAGCAACAGAGAGGGTCTCCATTTGCAGGACTTCCAGTGCTGCATGTTTTGTGCTCACAGGAAGGTGGAAAGGTCCAGAGGGTACGTCAGCGAAGCCAACCCACGAGCAGCAACCGCTTATGAAGCGACTGAACACAACGAAGATATTGACCGGTTGGTCTCATTGAGCTTGATATTTTAAACTAGATTAATTGGATACAATAGTAGTAGCGAGTATGAATAGTTTCGCATAGAGGGCCAAACACGCACGATGCGGAGAGATTCCCTCGAGCGAGCCTCGAACCATACGTTCAGCCAGATCAGACAATATCCCTTGCATTTGGTGAAAACAGGAGCAAGTAGTGAGAGGGGGAGTGCTTTATGAATCTCTAAGAAGTGCTAGGGTGTAGGTCTCAATCGGCCACAGTCGCCTGATTGTCACGAAATTCACACATTGTCGGGTCCATTCAATTTTTATTTGATCTCTCTCTCTGCAAACCCACGAAACATACTCCCAGACACACCAGAGAGTTTAGTTACCCTTTCCCTTCAATGATTCACACATACTGGAACAAGTGCACGCATTGCCTGCTACATTCCCTTTCTCAAAGTTGACATACAGTAAAGGCACATGCTATTGTGACCGAATGGAGCATCCCCTAGACACGTCTGACGAGTTAGTGCAACTGAATACAACAGACCGAAACACTGAGACCGATTGAAAAGTGGCACGATCAAGTGGAGCATCCTCGAAGCCTCTCCACGGATTCAAACAGAAGGCTCTCCCTCTCGCTACGCTCGCTCGGTCGCGAATGCATTTCACCCCACTGCGCACAGCGCTAGTGCTGTGCTTGTCCTCCTCAAAGGGGAGACAATAGGTTCGATGGTCTGGGTCTGTATACACTTACTGAATTCGCTCGATGGTTTCGCTGGGGGCACCCCGCACTCTTCATGCTCCGGTGCTGTGCGACCTCCGCATGGTGCGTTTCGGCCCTCCCTACGAAACTCCTCGTTACCATCCCTTTCCGCACACGAATAGTGGACTCTCAAAAGAGCCACATATCAGGAGGATGCTCTATTCGGTTACAATAGTCATCCTCTACAATAAAACGTGATTGACTCCGTTTATACACTTGTACAAAAAAGGTCATTAGCCCTGCCTGTCTGTTTTGCTAAAATTTTAGTAAGTGTTAGTAAATACTTATTAGTCGATTAAAATCGACCAAGCGACTAAAATTTGGCGCAGTAATACCGCGCTGCGTGTTATAAAATATTAAAGCTATACTTGGGAGATAAGAAGGATTATAGGAAACTAGAAGTATGTACAGATTGGCTGGTTCAAAATACTCGCTGATTTGATTCAACTGAGAAAGGTGCTGAACCGGCAAAATGCATGCTCAACATAGAAAATGAAAGGGAGAAATGACACTGTATCTCTCATGTTACGTAGCAGCGTCTTTTATACAAATATATTTGGCGTCGATCGTATTTAAGAGGGTATGCAAAGATTTGAATTTTCTTGATTGGAGGTAGACTGTACTGTCACGCACACAATTTTCTTGATTTAATATGCGAGCAGCACCACACATATGAGGACAAGTTATTAATTTAATATGTGATAGCACCACATGATGATTAAAAAGAAATTTATTTAATACCACGGGAGCAACATGTCATCTTTTTCATGAGATAAAGGAACATACGACGCACGAAGCAATTTAGTCTCAGCGTCATACTGCTTGTTTAAAGTGAGGTAGTTCTAACACTACCAGACATAGGTATCTGGCAGGATATCTTCTATATCTTGCAAATTAAAACTCACCTCAAGCACATCCGATGTGTGTGTGTTATGCTTTTGAACGAGGTATTCTCGAATTGAGTTCTTGTAGTGTGTGGCGGGACAAAATCAGAAAGAAAGCCACTATCGTCTGGCACAGTTTACTGTACCGCAGCCCATCCACACAGTTACCACGGGAGTGCGCCAAGTCGAAAAGTACTCGGGATTTGTATGCGGCAATGTGGACCGAATCGGGTCTCGAATCTGAAGAGATTCGTGCGATAGAAGTCGATCAAGCCCCATATCGCACTAGCCATACGCGAATCTCGGAATTCGAATATTACCAGAGATTCGACTCTGACCCTCACATACTGCGACTGCGGTTAGTCGACCTAGTCAACCGTCATTCATGGTTTGTACTAACTAATTTATACCAGAGGCAGGCAGCTCATGCTGGTTGGCTAAGCTCTCATTTGTACGGATCGCCTTCTCTGTCATTCTCGCATTTCCCATTTCCAGCTCGAGTGGCTCTCAGAAAGAATTCGAAATCTGTTTCCACCCAGCCACGCTCCTTCAGCACGCTTGGTGAAGAATCCACTATCCATCATGTCTTTGACTGCCAAGCCAGAAACACCAACCACCGCGTACGACACGATCCGGTCGCCAGGTACCGGGGTCGACACCAAGCACACGCTCCAAGGCGACGATGCGGTCGAAGAGGAAGAGGAGTACAAGAAGAAGACCACGGCGCAGAAGATCCGCTCGGGTGTGATTTACACGGTGCTGTCGCTCGCGTCCTTGTACTTCTTCATGGTCGCCGTGAAACTCATCGGTGATGGCTTCACGCTCGCACTGGGCTGTGACACGAAGGGTGCGTTCGACTTTGCGAATAATCCTGTGGCCGGTTTGATGATTGGAACGGTGGCGACGGCTCTTTTGCACAGCTCTGGCACGGTCACATCGATCATCGTCGCGCTTGTGGGTGCTGGCGGTATGACCATTCGCCAAGGTGTGTACGTGATCATGGGCGCCAATGTGGGCACTTGTGTGACGTGCATCATGGTCGCGTTCGGCCAGGTGGGCGACCGCACGCGGTTCCAGCGCGCTATGGCTGCCGCGACGGTCCACGACATGTACAACATCTGGTCTGTGTTTGTGATGTTCCCGATTGAAGTGATCTTTCACCCGTTGGAAGAGTTGTCG
>GL376633.1:406881-422114 GCA_000143045.1 Globisporangium ultimum DAOM BR144 | reverse complement strand
AGGTCTTCTTGGGACCAACGAAGAAGATTGTGGCTCGTCTGCTCAACTACAACGGTTACGTCAACATCTTTGTCGGTACGCTGATCACTTTCTGTGTGCACTCGTCAACCGTCGTGACGTCCACTTTGACTCCGCTCGCCGGTCTCGGCGTGATTACACTCGAACAAGTATACCCATTGGTGATCGGAGCCAACTTGGGTACAACTGGTACGGCTCTGCTGGCGTCACTCGTGACGGGCAAGGCTGACGCCGTGGCGATCGCATTGGTGCATTTTTGGTTCAACATGTTCGGCATCCTGTTGTTCTACCCGATCCCGATCACGCGCAAGCCAATCTTGAGCTGGGCTCGTTCGCTCGCGTTCTTCAGCGCGTCGTGGTCGTTCTCGGCGGTGCTCTTCTTGATCGTCCTCTTCTTGGCCGCTCCAGGTGTACTCTTGGGACTCGTGTATATGTGCACGGCGTCGAGCACGACCGTGCAGGTGTTTGGCTACCTGCTGGGTGCAGTGTGCCTTTTGATTACGGTCGGCCTTATCTTCTGGTACCAGAAGAAGGGTGGCCGGGAAGTGTGGCACGCCTTCTTGGAGCGCAAGCGCAACGCTCGCGATGCTCAACTTGAAGAAGCCAAGCGCGCGGATACTGCGGAGGTCATGTCTGCTGTATGAAGGGCTGAATGTTTTTTTAAATTGCGCTGCATGTCCTCTTGTGTGTTAGTTTTGTCATTGCAATTGGTTCGACGTAGAACTCCATCTATTTGGATGAAGGTCGTATTTGAAGATTTATCTACAGGTTATGCCTTCTGTGTGATGCTTTTCATGAATATAAGGCAAAATAGAAGCGTACTTTAGTACTCGGGTGGATCTACATTCCACCTGCTTCAGTAGGAAGTGGAATCTTCTACGGGAAAAGTAGTTCACACGATACGACCTGGAAACCAGCACCACTCGAATCTCGTCAGAACTATGCGGAGTGAAACAACAAAAACTGTTGTGCATATCCTTTCGGTGGCCATTTCTCGCCACCCTCGAGGATAGATGTGGTCGGAGCGGCGCTGAAAGCATGCGCATGTAGTCGCCAGGTCAGGAAAATCCCACACTATCTATGTCGCTCTTGTTGAAGTGATGTGGCAACTGCTTCGATTCAATGATCATGCAGCCTACCATAGCAAAGTACTGTAGTGTACTAGCCAGACGGGCAGACAGACCAAGTTGGGGGTATATCGTTGCAGTACGTGGAACCGAGCTAACGTATCCTTGTTCATAGCTACACTACCGTTATCACTTCATCTAGTAGTGTACTAGCGTGCTTCTGCGCTCTGTTTCAGCAGAAGGCTTCAAATGGAGATAGAGCCCGCCATCTCTTGATCAAAAAACGCATTGCAATAGAAGTTGGTGTGTATTGCGGGTACATCTGCAGTTCTATTGACGTAACCTGTACGTGTGGTTTGCGACCAAACTCAGCGTACGATAACCGGGTGTTCCATCATTTGCAAGAGAGATTCCCATTAACTTAAAGCACACCAACTGACTTTGATGGCGAATTTGAGGGATTGGTGCCTGACGTCACCTAACGAAACAAAGGACTGGACGAGGCGCTGCCAGGCTGGCAAGATGGAGAGGAAACTAGCATTACCAAGCGATAAATCCACCTCGTAGAATACCGGACTCAGTAGGCATTCCTCGAGTATTTTTTCCTCGAAGTTATGGAGCAGAAATTTTGTAAAGCGAATCTCCTCAGAGAGGTATAGAGGATCGAACCCAACAGTAGCCATCATTCCTACTTCCATGCAGTCTCCACAAACGCTACTGTGGACGGAATGGCGCTGGAAACCTTGTGTTTGTCTCCGCAAGTCACGGAACCTTACGCTCTCCTTATGCTTTCACACTTGAAGCTGGTTGCTGCTGCAATTAAACTCATGGTAATACATGCAGTAGAGCTGACACGGGCGTCAATGTTCTTGGATCCCCAAAGCGCAAAGGTGCCTCAAAGCATCGTTTTTCACCAAAAGACTGTAAATTGGTTTATAGGATCCTCATCTCGACAAATCAGAAACAGATCATCAAGCTTCGTATTGCTATGTTGCCCTTTTTGTGTACGAGAAAGGCAGCACGTCCGACGAGCCCAAGATTCAGGGGGCCTGTTAACGTGGCGCCTTGCGAGTCAAACGTGAGATCACGTCATGTGACGGGAAACGCGCGAATCTCCAGAGGTCACGCCTTCGTATTGCTGGAGGTACGCGTGTGTGCACTCGGTCACGATGCTGCTCTATGCTGAACTCTATCGGAAATGGGCCGAGTCAAATGCCCGGGCAGGAATCTTAGTGCTCTTAGGAAAAGCCATGTGGGAGGGCATGTCGAAGTGCCGCGGTCTCTTCATGCTGAACCGTTGACGGCCGTCCATCCCTCGTCTGCTAGTGTGCGTGCTTATATCGCAAAGTCGTCGTAGCTGCGCCTGTGCGATTTGCATTTGCGATTTGCACTTGCGATTTGCACATCGAGAAGCTCATAACCCGCCTTCCTACCTCGTGTAAAAATCCACGACGTAAAGCGTGAACTTCCTCTGAAGACGCAGCTATTTCGTTCGCGATGAAAGCGCCAACACCGAACGAACCGTTCAAGACACCTGTCCACTCAGCCGATGACATCGTCAGCAATTCGCGGTTCACCACCTTTGAGGAAGAAGTCGACGAGTCCTCGGATGAAAGCCTGTACAAGAACACAACTTTGGGCCAGAAGGTGCGCTGGGGCATCTTCTACACGATCCTGGCGTTCGTGGCGCTGTACTTCTTCATGGTCGCGGTCAAGACCATCGGCGACGGCTTCACGCTCGCGTTGGGCTGTAACACGAAGGGTGCGTTCGATTTTGCCGACAACCCTTTCGCGGGTCTTATGATCGGTACCGTGGCCACGGCATTGCTGCATAGCTCCAGTACGATCACGTCGATCACCGTCGCCCTCGTAGGTGCTGGCGGCATGACTATCCGCCAGGGCGTGTACGTGGTCATGGGCGCCAATGTTGGCACATGTGTGACGTGTATCATGGTCGCGTTTGGCCAAGTGAGCGACCGCGCGCGGTTCCAGCGCGCCATGGCGGCCGCGACTGTGCACGACATGTACAACATCTGGTCTGTGATCGTGATGTTCCCCATCGAGATCATTTGCCACCCACTCGAGAAATTGTCAAGAGCCATGTCCCATGCCAAGACCTCGAGTGGCGCGTTTGACAGCCCCCTCGAAGCCATCGTCGACCCGCTGGTGGAGCAACTCATCGTCGTCGATCGACCTAGCATCTACCTCGTGGCTACAGGCGAGAAGGTCTGCGCCTCCAACGAATCGTTTGTCATCGGCGGTGTGTTCAACGGTACGAGCATGAGCAACGGCTCCGTTGGCGCCATTGTCGTGTGCATTGGCTTTACTCTCCTCGTGTGCGCGCTTCTGGGTCTCGTGAAAATGCTGGCGAAGGTCTTCTTGGGACCAACGAAGAAGTTCATGACGCGGATGCTCAACTACAACGGTTACGTCAACATCATTGTCGGCACGCTGATCACTTTCTGTGTGCACTCGTCAACCGTCGTGACGTCCACTTTGACTCCGCTCGCCGGTCTCGGCGTGATTACACTCGAACAAGTATACCCATTGGTGATCGGAGCCAACTTGGGTACAACTGGTACGGCTCTGCTGGCGTCACTCGTGACGGGCAAGGCTGACGCCGTGGCGATCGCATTGGTGCATTTTTGGTTCAACGTGTTCGGCATTTTCCTGTTCTACCCGATCCCGATCACGCGCAAGCCAATCTTGAGCTGGGCTCGTTCGCTCGCGTTCTTCAGCGCGTCGTGGCCGTTCTCGGCGGCCCTCTTCCTGATCGTGCTTTTCATCGTGGCGCCCGCCATCTTCGTCGGACTCGTGTACATGTGCACGGCGTCGAGCGCAATCACGCAGATCTTTGGCTGGATCATCTGTGCTTTGGTGCTGCTTGCATTCTGCGGAATCTGGTTCTGGTACGCCAAGCGCGGCGGCCGAGAGGTCTGGTACAGTTTCTTGGAGAGGAAGAGAAACGAGCGAGAAGCGCGCGTGAACGCGGCCACGATGTTCGCTGTCTAGCGATGAGGTTTGTTGCCATGTTTGTGCATGTATGAAAAAAAATGCCGTGTCTCATTTATTAGTTCCATACTATGCGAGCCAATCTCACAAAATTGAAGTTGTCAATAGCACCACATTATTATCTATGAGTCCAAAATTAGGATTAAGTTTAGTGCTTCACACCCTCTTTTCATTTGCAACAAGATAACGATTGCAAACAACAAAACTCTGTCTGGTAATAAATTACGGAACCTTTTCTGTCAATCTATTGGATTGGTCGAAATCCAAAATATGGCGCGGTGATTGGCTATAAATATGTGCGAGCTGTTTTCCTCCAACAGTGCCAAGCACATCACACCTGTCCGCAAAGATGACGGGCATCGTGGTCACCAACCTGCGCGCGCATGACGTACTCGCGCACCCGCTCGTGCTGCTGGAGGGCTACGTCCGCGACGCGTCGGTACTCGGCGTGCCCCCCGAGCAGAGCTACCTGGACGCGCGTCTGGACGCTGTGCGCGCTTCTTTCTGGCCCGTGACGCTTGCGTCCGGCAAGTTCAAGGCGTTCGTACTGCTCCCGGAGCCGGGCAAGTTCATGGTCTCGCTGCGCTTCGGCAGCGCTGCTTGCGAGTTCCCGATCGAGTACGCGCCGATTCCGAACCGGTACGTCGTGCGTTTTTACTACCAGAAGTGCGTCGATGCGTTCAACGAGGGCTTTGACGCGCCGCCGGGTGTCGACAACTCGGACCAAGCGGCGATCGACAAGATCCGCTTCAATGCGCTGCTCATGCAGACCATGACGGCCGAGATGTTCCACAACGCGGGGTTGCCTCGAAGAACCTTCGCGATGGAGTTTGCGTCCGACGGACTGCCTGTTGTGAAAGTGCTGCGCTCGAGCTTCACGAACGCGACGGCGCGGTCCATCCATGACCAGAAGCTCATTGGCCTCGTGCACGATGATATCCACGCCTACGGGCTCGACGCCCACCCCGAGTTCAAATTCAAACACGCCGTGATCCTTGGCTGCTCCAAGTTCAATCCAGCGACGCAAAAGGCAGAGGGCCACACGGCACTGGGGGGCGAGAAGGTCGGTGTGTTTGGCTCCTGCGGCCTCCACACGTGGCCCCGTCACTTGGGCGAAATCACGTCGTGCTGTTTGAACAACAACAAAGTGGACACGAGAATGCTCATGGACGACAGTTGCTACCGCGGCACGTTCTGGGCGAACTACTCGACGGGCATTGGCGCGTTTCTCCACGAATTGGGGCACACATTTGGCCTCGGCCACTCGGATACTGGTATCATGGGGCGAGGCTTTGACGACATGAACCGCTTGCTGTGCGTCTACGAAATTGACCCGCAAAATGGGCAATCCGCGTTCCATTATACGTTTGGAGATGGGCGCGTGCAGCTCAACCACTCGGCCATCCGCGAAGCCACTGGACACCACGGAGCGCACTGGAATATCGGCTCAGCTCGGATCCTGAAGTATTGCCCATGGATTTCTGCCGTGGAAAAGCAGTCGACGCGCGTACCCACCGTGAGCTGGGTGCATGATGTGTGCGGCCCAGTTGGTGCTGGTCAATACGACGGTCAGCAGTACGCATTCGGCAGCCATCCTTCGCAGCCCGGTCATGCGCATCCTCGATACGAGCTCGGCGCTATTGTGGTGGATGCAGACAGCTTCCTGAACAGCATTCAGACCTTCACGCGCGCTGAGGTCGCAGCCTGGGATGGCAGCAAATGGCACTCAAGAGGCCACAAGCATCTGTTCATCTTGACGGACGGGGAGTACATCACACAAGTCGACGCTCGCGCGATGGCGTACATTGATGGCATCCAGATCCACACCAACAAGCGCACATCGCGCTGGTATGGGGGCTTTGGTGGTCAGTGTGAGGTCCTCAAGCCTTCAGAAGGATGTCAGATTCATGGATTCTTTGGCACTGTAGGCGGCAATTACGTTGGAACTCTCGGTGCGTTGTGCAGCCAAGTGCCATTCCACGAAAGCAGCAGCGCCAATGCATACCCATCACCCATGCTTTCAGCTGGTATCCGCTCGCCTGATGTAGCAGGGCTGGCATTGAGTGACGGTCAGCAGCATCCATTTTCCGTCGAATCGCGCTCCATTCAAACGGTTGTCGTGCAATGTGATGAGTTTGTCGAGTCCATCCGCGTAGTCTCGAGGGAGGAGCACACGCGCAACGTGTTGGAGCAGAACCGTCCAACCTACGGACGCCATGAGCACGTGTTCGAGTTGCTTGCCGGCGAAAAAATCGTCCGAGTGGAGATCAAAAGCGGTCACTGGGTCGACGCCTTCCGTATGGTGACGAGTATTCGAACAAGTCCGTGGTTTGGTGGACTCGGAGGAAATGACACGCAGAGTATTGAAGCGCCGCATGGGCACCAGATTTGCGGCTTCTTTGGCTCGCGTGGAAATTCCTATGTTGGATCCCTCGGTATTCTCTTTTGCCCTGATCCTGCCATGTCAGCTGCTGGTCCAGACTCATTGTCTCCAGCCCCGTACGCAGCGTCAGTCTGTGAACATGGACAAACGGAGCGATTCTCGCTACTGAATCTGTCCCAGGCGTCCTTGTCCTATGACGCGATCGTTCCGTTGCATGTCGGAGCCGCTATTGGCATCGTGGTCGCTACGACAGACAACCAGGTGACGTTTGTCCAGTCGTTCGACAGCGCCCATGGTTTTGAGAATATCGTCGCGCGTTTGTACGGCAGTAGTCAAGGCAACATGGAAGTACACTGCTTCTCCTTGTCTCCAAACGAGCGCCTTGTGCAGATTGACGTGAGCTATCATGGATCCGATCCTTCCAGCGCTCTTGTCGAGGGAATCTGTTTCCATACGACCACGCGATGCAGCTCGTGGTTCGGTGGGTACCACATTGACCGTGTTCGCTTCTTCGTGGCGCCGAAAGGAACCGCAGTGCACGATATTGTCGGTTCCTTCACACATTCCAGCTTGACGGACGTCGTCGGCCATGTAATGCCAGCCTTCGCTATCATGGCAACCTCCAGCAACTCATCTTTCAGTCCTGAGGGCCTCGTCCGAGTCGATGGCGGTGGGTTTGACATTCGTGTCGCGTCAAGGTCTTCGTTCGGCATCGAGAGCATCCACTTGCTCGAGAAAAACAACGGTGACCACCTCAATTCGCATGCGTGGGACTGGAATCAGCACTCGACGACCCCATTTCCGTCTCAATGGTTTCTCCCTGAGCGAATGCTGACGGACAAGATTGGCGGAGTCAACGCAAAGGAGTTGCTCTTCACGGAGTACGTCATTGGTGCGCTGGATTCCGGCGGCGGCTTCAGCAAATCCGCTGGTCCTCCACAGTAAGACAGTGCAAACAACTCGAAAAGAACAGAGCTACCCAAGCAAGCACCTATATCCCACCTTTTCTCCTTGCACCTGAATGGAAAGTTTCATGTATTTGCCAAATTAATTCGCGTCCTCAGTCGTCGATGATGAAGGTGGGCTTGGCTCTGTGTAGACAAGCGCAATCGAGCTCTCGCGGATGCCATGCAGCAAATCGCGGCACTCGTTTTGCGAAAGCGCGTTGTAGACACCGTAGTGCTCGTCCGCGACGACGTCGGCGACTTCAAGCGACTTTTCCATGAGTGGACGAGCTAATTGGAGCTTGGCATCCTCAGGGTAGAAGCTCAAACGCATGATGATCCGAGCTGACTCGAGCTGCATGTAGTGAAGGTTGAAGACGAGCAGTGGGAGACACAGTTGGCGAATCACGGTGTCGTCACCTTCGACTTCCGAGCACTGCATCAGCCATCCGTTCTCGAAGTGAAGCGCCTCCAATAAGCCCGTCGTCGCTCGCGAGACGTGGTACATGAGCTCTGTCAAGAACTCCTTCTCTTCGCTGTACAGTGTCCACGACACAGCATTGCCAACGCAGTTTCGCCATGAGTCGTAGTGAGTGCACGCGCGGATGTATGTTTTCCAGCACAGAAGTTCGCGAATGCAGAGGTCAATCTCGTGGTCGTCCTTCGTCTGAATGCCGCGGTGCAGATTAACGATCCCAACGGAGTCCTCTGGTACAATCTCAGCAAACAGTTGGTGCAGCGCGCTGAACTTTCCTTCCTTCACAAACTGACGAGCTAGAATGTTGGCACGGCAGAGCGCTTCGGCGCGGTGCTCATTGTAGAAGCACAGGTACTCGATCGTCCGCATTCGGCGCACGTCAATAGCCGAGGTTGCCACGCTTGTTGATGCAAATGAAGCCTGCTTCTGGTCTTCGGATGTCTGGCGATATTCTTCGCACATACGATCAACCGAGATCTGAAGAACTGTCGATAGCACTTCCATATCGGAGTACTGCAAAATGCGCTTTACGACCATTTCCCGTTCTAGCGTGTCTTCTACAGTCGCCAATACTTGGACGTAAATCTCCACGGCACCAGGGTATGGAAGTCGTGATGCATACACGGGGACAAGCTGGAGCTGACGGTGCTTCACCAAGTGGCGAATATAGAGTTTCAGAATCATGTGACCAGCCTGCTCGTCGAATTTCTCTCCTGTGAACAACGAGAACAGAATGAAATGTGCCGCGAAACGCAGGAACAATGGCGACAACTCATCCGCTTGCACTCTCGAGTTCAACTGCAAATCCCAGTTGTACGAATCGTCGTCAGGATTAAACAGCATGATGTCCAAGATGTTGGACACGATGTATTCCACCTTCGCCGTCACGAGCTTGGCTTGGATGTGGCGGTGAGGTTGGTTGGCTTGAGCTCGGACGCTCTCAATGCGGCTTCCCTTCAGTTCCTCGAACAGAGTGTCCAAGTTGGCTTGGTAACGCTTCAGATACTTTGTTTTCTCCAGCAAGTTGATGTAGTGGCGTAAATAGTGTGCGTTGTTTCCGACAACCAGTTGAGAAGATTGGGTTTTCACCTTCAGCAGCTTGTAAAGAATCTCATCCTGCTGTTGTTCAGTCATCGCACGAAGGTACGCCCAGATATGGTCTTCCCAGGTCTCGCACAGTCGAGACTTTGCAATGACTTCGACGTTCCCACTCAGCGCAGCATAGATGATCTCTTCGTACTCACGTGCCAGCAGATTGTTTCCCTTGGTGAGATTGAGGTCTTTGTGCTCCGAAAATTTCCAACATGTCGTCTTCCAAAGCGCCCGGAACGGATTGCCCCATCGGTCGAGAGCCATGTCCTTGCGCTCACTGCTTTCACTCGCACCAAGTGGCGTACCGCCCGAAAGACTCGCCGCTCGCCACGATTGACCCAGGCGGATGCAGAGGTCAACGGCATCGCTGATCTTGCCAGCGCGGATGAAAAGCCACACGCTCTTCATGAGCTCGGCTTCATCTTCCGCATCATCTTCAAGAATGAACTCATCGCCTTCACGCAACATGGCGTCTGGGTCCAAATGCACCACTTCCTCTTTGTTGATCAGGTTCTTCTTCATGAGCTTCAACGTTCGCGAGCCCGACGTGCCGCGTTTCTCGCTGATCGCGACCGTTTTCTCCAACGCAATCGTTTCCAACCACGTTTTCACGACACTCTGGATCTTAAAATTCTCATTGCGCGTCTCCAAGAGGCGAATGGCGTCATCTTCGAGCATGTCGAAATGGAGCTCTTCGCCGCCTTCCGCACCGAGCATTAGGGTGTCGTCGTTTTCATCCTCCACATCATCCGTGTGGCAAATTTGTCGGAGTTCATACAGCAACCGCCACGTATTCCGCTCATCACGAAGCTCCTGGATGTCCTCACGAAGTCGTTGACGTGTACTAGCGTATTTGCCCTGAGCCGTCGCCTCCAAATGCTCCAATCGCGTCTGCAACACGTCAATGTATCCCTTCAGCAGATTCTCGCAGTATAGATCCGTGTTTTGTACGTTTTCTAAATGCTCATAGAAATCCGAGGCGATTTCCGCAAAATTGGCTTCCTCAGGTCGAACGTGGCGAGACAGAGTCTCCGCTTGCGAAGACGATAGCTGAAAAGTTGTCGCGAGACTCAGCATGGACGCTTCGTTCGGGGCGTTCTGGCGCGCATACACCGACGCAATTGACGAGATCGGCAGCTTCGGATCCACTGGCTGCGCGTTGACTCGGAGCTCCAAGTGGTCACTGCGTGCGCCAGTCAGGAAACCGCCCGTAAACGCCTTCACGATGTGAATGACGCCGTCGAGCCCCATGCCGCAGTCCACCACGAGCCAGTCGTCTTCGACGAGTTGGCCATCGAACATGATCTTGGCGCCCCGTGCGTCAAAGCCGAGATCTTTGTGGGTCTCGCGCTTCGCGCAGAACGCGCGCTTCAATTCGCCGATCGTCATGAACCGCGGGTCAATGTCAATGTACTCCGCCGAGTGATCCGGGAACACACCCTTCACGTGGAGAAAGCCCTTGCGCACCGACAGGTCGACCACGGAAGACGGCATCAGCGCGTCGTCCATGGTTTCTTCTTGCGCGTCGTCGAAGTTGGAGAGCGAACCCGACGGCGGTGCCGTATCGATCCCGCGAGCAGACGAGAAGATGGACTGCGATGCAGCCGACGACGCCGCCGACGAGTTGAAGTAGAACGTGTCGCTGCTCATGGCGCTCAAGCCCTCGCTGCCGCTGTAGACCGCATTGACGCTGCTGCGGTCGGTCGCGCACGCACCTGAGAGCGCAAACCGCGACGTCTGCGCATCCTGGAGATCGGGGATCGAGTTCACGAGGAAGTTGAGTGTCTCATCCGCGCCCTCGATCAGCCGCTGCGTCGTGCTGCCGTCGCGAGTCGCCATGGCCAGAGAGTTCGTGCTTTGAATATGGCGTTTACACCACCCGCCTCGCTTGCCTCCCGCCCCCTTCCGCTAAGTGCGACGTGTACTTTACTAAAGCTGTAAAGTGCGATAATGGATTAAGTACGCATGTGCTTATTCGTTGATTAAAAAAAAGGGTGATGTTTCACAACTTGTGCTTTTTCAAGGAAATGTGTACACTGTAGACGGATACGTTTGCTCTGTGTCTACTCAGCGCCTTCGTAGGTTGCGAGAAGGAATCCATACATACATCCATACATACATGCTTACGATTGCTGCACATTCCGCCTCGGCGAGAAGCAGAACAGCGAACCTCCGCTTGCGTCCACATCCCTCTCAATCAAGCCCATTTTCTTGTGGCGTCGACCTGCGATGGGTCCCTTTCTTAGTTTGGGTTCCACCTCAAAAACAAGGTGTTTCCGTCCGGATAATCGCCCCTCTATCTAAATGGCTGGCACGCTTTGGCCTGCCCACAACCGAATTATTAGGAAACCCAGCAGCAGCGGACATGAAGCTCCTGATCAGCGAGACGCACGGCGCCGAGGAGCTCAAGTGCTTCCTCGCGCTCGCGCTCACGGGCGCCAAGTTCACGACGGGTGCGACTGACGCCAAGTACGCGCTCTGCGGCCCGCAGCTCGCGGTCGCGAACCCCAAGACCAAGCAGGATGAGGTGATCTTCTCAGCCAACGCCGTCTGCCGCTACGTGGCCATCCACGCGAACGCGTTGCAAGCGGAAGACCTGGCAGTCGACGAATGGATCGAGTGGGAGAGCGCTGTGCTCGCGCCGTGGGTGAACAAGACCAAGAAGGACGCCAAGAAGGACAAGACTGTCGTGGCGGCGGAGCTCACGACGCTCTTGGACGCCAAGGAGCAAGCGCGCGGTGCCAGCGGCGATACGCTCGAGTTCCTCTTTGGCGCGGAGCTGACGCTTGCGGATGTCGTGGCTGGTGTCACGCTGCGTGAAGCGCTTGCACTGGTGCCAGTTGAAGATGAGTCGGAAACCATCAAGAAGTTCCGCGCTTACGTTGCGCAGCTTTTTGCGCGCGCGGAATTCGCCAAGGCGTCGGCGGCGCCTGCGAAGGCGACCAAGGCTGTGCTGGAGCTGGATGCCGATGTGGCCAGTGGTGCCACGCAGCACCAAGTGCTGACGCTGGTGGAGTCGATCTTTGACGCCGCGATCAAGGCGGCGTTCCCAGGGCTCGACATCCCTGCGGTCGAGGTCACGCGCACGAAGAACCCAAAGTTTGGCGACTACCAGTGTAACTCGGCTATGGCGATCTTCACGGCGTTGAAGGGCACGCCAAACGCTGCCAAGTCGCCACGCGATGTTGCGCAGACCATCATCACATCGTTCCCAGACAACACGGTCGTGCACAACCTGAGCGTCGCCGGCGCGGGATTCATCAACGCGTTCCTCACGCCAGCGTTCGTGAACGCGCGCTTGCGCACCGTGCTTCGCAATGGCGTGCAGCCAAGTCCACAGAAGAAGATGAACATCGTGGTCGATTTCTCGTCGCCGAACATCGCCAAGGACATGCACGTCGGGCACTTGCGTTCGACGATTATCGGTGACACGTTGTGCCGCATCTTGGAATTCCAGGGCCACAACGTCAACCGTGTCAACCACGTTGGTGACTGGGGCACCCAATTCGGTATGCTGATCTGCCACTTGACGGAGACGTACCCAAACTGGGAAACCCAGATGCCGGACGTCCAGGACCTGACGAAGCTCTACAAGGCGGCGAAGGAACGCTTCGATGCCGACGAGGATTTCCACAAGCGTTCGAAGGACGGTGTCGTGCTGTTGCAGTCGGGCGACGAGAAGTCGCTCAAGGTGTGGCAGACGCTGTGCGAGATCAGTCGCCGCGAGTTCCAGAAGGTGTACGACCGACTAGGCGTGACGCTTCGTGAAATGGGCGAGTCGTTCTACAACTCGATCATCCCGAGCGTGCTCGACATTGTGCGCTCGAAGGGTCTCATGGAAAACAGTAACGGTGCGCAGTGTGTGTTCACCAAGGTCCACAAGCAGCCATTCCTGCTCGTGAAGAGCGATGGCTCGTACCTGTACCCGACCACGGATATTGCGGCGCTGTGGTATCGTTTGCACGTGCTGAAGGCCGACTGGATCGTCATCTACACGGACTACACACAGAAAGATCACTTCGACTTGCTCGCTGAAGTCGGCCGCATGTCGGGCATCTTGGACCCGACCAAGAACCGTTTCAACCACGTTGGCTTTGGTACCGTGAACGACGAATCGGGCAAGCGCTTCAAGACGCGATCGGGCGAAGTCGTGCGTCTCGTGGAGCTCTTGGACGAAGCCAAGGCGCGCATGAAGACCCAGCTGCTCGCGCGTATCGAGTCTGGACAGACGTCGTTGCCATTGGACCAAGTCGATGTTGCGGCTGAAAAGATCGGCTACGGCGCCGTCAAGTACTTTGACTTGCGCCAGTCGCCAACCTCGAACTACATTTTCAGCTTTGACCGCATGCTGTCGACGAACGGAGACACGGCCGTGTACCTGATGTTTGCGTACGCGCGTCTGTGCTCGATCATCCGCAAGTCGGGCGTGAACATCGACGAGCTGATCCAGCAGGAAGAGAACTTGATCAACCCTGTGCACGCGACCGAGGTGGCATTGGCCCAGGAATTGCTGCAGTTGCCTGATGTGATCAGCTTCATCAACAAGGACCTGAACTCGAACCGACTGTGCGCGTACCTGTACACGCTCGCCGAGAAGGTGCAGACGTTCGTGACGGCGTGCCGTGTGCTCGGCAGCGAAGAGCAAAACAGCCGATTGCTGCTGTGTGAAGCCACACTCAAGGTCATGCAAAAGTGCTTCTTCCTGCTCGGTATCGAACCATTGGACCAGATTTAGGAAAACGAAAGCAAACATGGCCTCATTCATAGGACTATGAAACCACAAAATATATTGCACGTCAGTGTTGTAGCTGACTGCCACCAGCTTTTCTCGTGTGTGTAGGAAGGAATGCTGAACGGGAATTGGAAGCCTGCATACGTGATTTTGTGCAGAATAGACCGGGGTATGGTAGAAATGTGTGATGCGAAAAGGGACTACATTAGATGAGAGATGTGCCATCATGAGGAAGTAAAGGCGCAGGGTGTCAACGCGCAGTATCGTAAAAGCAATCGACTGTTACACTGCGATTCCACTCAAACGTCCGAAGAAGTGGACACTCCGTCCAACCATGTGAAGCGAGGGGCGTTGAGGAAACAGCCAAAGTCACTACAGTAGCGAGGTGGAGGCACGATACAACTCTCCTGCATCGTCTTTATCCATAATACAACGACTGGAGCTCCGCGTGAATCAAGTGGGGAACTCGAGATTCATGCTGCCGCCCAGCCAGCGGACAGAGTGGGTGAAGCGAACCCGAAATCCAGTAGACTTGTCATGTTCAACTTCGGGTATCAACTCTCCGATCCAAGGATGGCACACCAGCCCATGCCTTTGGCGTTTGGGATCAGATGCTCGCATGTCTCCTGTGCATGTAGGGAAGCAGCCACGCACTTAAAGGGATCCTGCTTCTGAAGTTTCCATCCTCCTTCGGTGATGTGCGTTCACGTAGTACACTGGTGCACTGTGGGACCAGAATCAAGTGCCGGACACAGGTTCAAGTTGACATCTTCAACAGCAGACAGCCCGTCACAAAGAGTGATCATGAAATGCACCATTGTGATTCACAATGATATGCATTTCGTTCGCGGATTTGCTGGCTGAAGCAACACAAAGGGCAGACATGACCTAGGGTTGCTTGGCGTTTATAGTAGCACCAGGCTCGGAGCTCAAATGCTGGACGTAGAAAACGCATGCACAAAGTTGATGGAGTTGCACAAAGACGAGGAGCTCACATCTGCATCCGCAATAGGTGCTGGCGAAACGCAGACTCATCTCATCGTTTGGGCACCATTGACAACGAGCGCCAAGGAAGCTGCTGCCATTCTGGCCTCGAAGCTCATTCTCGATCTTTCGGCCAACTACTCAAGCCACCACCGCCCCATCGAGCAAGCAACAACAACCATGGTGTTCACTGCCATCCGCAACGTCCTCGCGCTCATCATTGTCGCTGCCGTCTGCACCGCAGCCCAAGAGGTCAAGGTCAACTCGTACACCTACGCCAACTCAAAACTCACGGGTTCGATGACTGTCCAAAACCTGGCGTACTCCAAGGTCGTGAACGTCATTTACGCCAACACGGCGCAGACCTGGGGCAACACGTGCGCTGCCTCGTACACGAGCGGCCCAGACTCGACCAACAAGGAGACCTGGAGCTTCAACTGCGCCATTGGCTCGGCTGGTATCTCGCAGTTCTACGTCGAGTACAAGGTGAACGGCAACACGTACTACGACAACAACGGCGGGT